>JAGDQP010036711.1:0-18938 GCA_022664845.1 Lepisma saccharinum | reverse complement strand
TGGCAGAGAGGGCAAACATAAACCTAGAACTGGAAGGAGGTCTACTGCATTTCGTTACCGGTCATGGACCCTACCGTCAGAGACTGAAGGATTTAAAACTAGTTGAAGATAATATGTGCCACGTCTGCGGGGTGATTCCTTGCCCGGACCACGTGGTACTCAGATGTATAGAAACAGAAGAACTGGTTAGAGATCAAAGAGCCCTTCTGGGGGAGAGACCCGTCACAGAGGTTCTGAGAAGGCCAGAACTGGTGACGGTCCTCCGGAAGACGGCAGATAAAGTATCTGCATTTTATAAGAAAAGATACCTGGCCGGGAGGCGCACTCTGGGGCGTGGCGATCCGTAAAATATCTCATAAGTGTTACATCTAGTGAAACATGACCGGACTGTGCAGGCAAACAGGCGCGCGCGATCGGGTCAACCGCGATAATAAAGAATCTGAAAGTACACACTCCAACGCCATAATGGTGAAAATCAAGTAAAATACACTATAATAGCAAAACGACTGCTACTAAAAGTAATAACTAACATATCGAGAAAGAAAATAACTACTTTCAAGAAAAATGAAAACATCAGCATCAATGTTTACTGGAACTCCAGCAACAAAGAGTGCCTCGCCTGGAACTGAGGTGAGAGACACTCGATTAGTGTGAAAATGTAAGTGTGTATATGGTGGAGGGAACCAGGCTTGATGATAGTGTTATATTTAGTGGAACAAACAACGAATTAACAAACAGACTAAATGTTGCGGAAACTGCAACCTGAGGTCAATCAGTGCTTATAATATCTTCGTGTGAATGTGTGCGAGTGAATGTGTTTAAATGAAACATATGGGGAGTAGAGAAGAATGAAGAGGAAAGGAAAGTGCGGTGAACCACCAGGAAGCAAGACTTTCCAAAAAGGAAGAAAGAAACCATAATCTTCTCTTCATCTCCCCAATGGCTCAAAATGTGAACGATGAAGAACAAGAAAGAAGAAGAAGGTAGGCAAGCCTGTGACGAGAGGAGGATGCAGCCCAGAAGGAAGACACAATACCCAAGGAATGCAGAATCTAACCTTTTTATTCTAATCTCGTTACAGGGGAAGCAGAAGAAGAAGCCAAACTTAAGTTTATGTTGTGTCGTCCTGTTTTGTCCTGTCTGTATCTTTACGTGTTGTATGTATTTGTTCAAAAAGAACATAAAGTTGGTAGGGCCCCCTCCCATGTAAATGTTCCATCAGATTAGGAACATAGACCAGGAGAACATTCTATCCCGCAACACCAGCTGTCTCAACAGGTGGAACATAGGAGATTCTTGCAATGCCGGAATTCCGACAATCCAACAATCTCTAGGGATAAGCCTGCCCCAGGTTGAGAAGTACAAATATGTGCGTGATGCACGTCCTTGAAAGTGTACAACTCAACCTGTGCAATGGATACAAAGTGGCAGGGGAGGTAAGGCGGGCACCAAATAAAAAAATCTCTGGGGTAAGGATGAAGACTAAGGTTAGAACTTCGGTTGCTCTTCTCACAGCTGGAGGCCTCTCAAGACAAGTCCTTCTTTCTTCTCAATCAGAAACTGCTTTCTCTTCTTCGAAGAGTTCAGAGCTGAACCGGGCCTCTTGAACCGAGTCGATGAACATCAGAGTTCAGATTCAACACTCAAAGATAAGCGAGCTGTTACTCGTTGTTGCGAACTGCACCAAGCCAAAGATTAACGATGGCTGGTGAACACCGACGAAGACACGCTCACATACTTCTCTCACTTCTTCCGCTGCTCCCAGGGCATCGAATGTCAAGCTTTTTATTGGAAACTTGCTCTCTCAGTTCTTGGTGTTGACAGCCAATCACAGAACACTTCACACACCTCCTACAACCATCTAGTCTCTTCAGAACCAATCAGCATCGAGCTGAACTTTGGATTATGCTTCGCTTGCATAACCTTTGGACTGCAGATCTAAGTAATAATTTTGCTGAGTAAGATGTCCTTCAAAATAGATTATACAGATGAACCATGCTCTGCTGCGTTGATGTTATTTGAGAAACCGCTAATTCATGTGAAATTTGATTTCTGCAGAGTAGGATTTAACCTTGGACTTCGATCTGCTTAGCTGTGTGATATTCGAGATGCTTCGTAAGTGAAACATGAACTGCTGACTCATGTTAACCTTGATCTTGTGAAATAAAGGTGATCTTTAGACTTGCTGACGAAGCTTGTCCTTTTGCCCTTGAAGTAGGGATGTCAACGACTCGCTCGACTCGAGTCGAGTCGGTGCTCAGTAGCTACTCGAGTCGAGTCGAGTCAGTGGTCATAACTACTCGAGTCGAGTCGAGTCGGCGCTCACTATGTGCTCGAGTCGAGTATAGTCGGCGCTCACTATGTGCTCGAGTCGAGTCGAGTCGTCGCTCACTATGTGCGCGAGTCGAGTCGAGTCGGCACTCAGTAGGTGCTCGAGTCGAGTCGGTACTCAGAACTGCTCGAGTCGAGTCGAGTCGGTATTCAGAACTGCTCGACTCGAGTCGAGTCGGAACTCACAATGTGTCGAGTCGGAACTCAGAGATACTCACCCTGCGACTCGGTTACAGTGAGCCGAGTTCGAGCGACGACTTGACTCGAGCGTTAGACTCGCCGCTCGAGCCGAGCGGATTGACATAACCGTAAAAAACGTAGTCAGTGGACGATGTCATAGTAATGCAAAGTTATCTTAGCTCATAATTTATAGACAGCTATCTCGGTTTTCTACTTGTTCAGTTATTCGAGAACACTTAAAACAACAAATTACTTTACCAAGGAGATCAATAAACTAACTTCACATCGACTATCATGCTTTCTAGTATCATTGTTTCCAAAGTTAGTAGGAAAGAAACAGCAAATAGTGAAACTAAATTAACATAAAAAAATATAAGAAACTTCTTAAAGACATGCTTTTCTTAATCAATTCGTACTAAAAAGGCAAAAAAAAATGTTCATGCATGCCTAAAAAGAAAAGCATGGGGCGCTCTCTCATATACAATCACTTCATAAATTCTTGAAATGAAATAAATTCTTCTTTTCTTTTTAGTCATAAATAAACAAAATTATTATTCTTTTACTTTTTAGTACGAATTGATTAAGAAAAGAATGCCATTAAAAAGTTTTTTTTTTCGAGTTATTTCGATGTCAACGACTCGCTCGACTCGAGTCACGACTCGGTCAGACTCGAGTCGATTCGAGTCGGCGCTCACTATGTGCTCGAGTCGAGTCGAGTCGGCGCTCAGAAGGTGCTAGAGTCGAGTCGAGTCGGCGCTCAGTAGGTGCTCGAGTCAAGTCGAGTCGGCGCTCAGAAGGTGCTCGAGTCAAGTCGAGTAGGTACACGGAACTGCTCGTGTCGAGTCGAGTCAGAACTCACTATATGCTCGAGTCGAGCCGAGTCGCTGCTCAGAGAGACTCACCCTTCGACTGGGTTACAGTAAGTCGAGCTCGAGCGTTAGACTCGCCGCTCGAGCCGAGCGGATTGCCATCCCTACCTTGAAGTAACCTGATACAGGTCTGCATATTTCTATGGCTGACTCACCTACCACAATTCTTGTCGAAGATCAATCTTACTTTTTAGTACCAAACAAAGATACAACAGAATGATGATTTTAACTGAAAACACTTTTCTTTTCTTTCTTTGGATGAATATGAGATTTTGGTTCTTTCTAAAATAAACCTGATTTTATTTACCTTTATCTTTTAGCATTGGATGTTAAATACCATTAACAATATATTAATTTTTTTTTTCAAATTATTTTTCAAATACTACTTTTTCAAATAACATTTCTGCTCCCATTTCTGAGTTTCTTCTACCACGATATATTAAAATTGAATTTAATCTATTTGTCCTGTAATTAACATTACAAATTCTGAATTGACAATGAATTTGAATTTTGTTTATGGCCTTCAGGCATCGAAGGCTCAGGCCAGGATATGGAAGGTTAAAGGATTCGGGAAGGTGTCGGCCAGAACCTAAGTTGATAGTATCCGGTGTTTATTGAGAACAAAATATGGAAAAACTTTTTAAGATTGCCACAGTGTGTGAATTAATGTTTTTTGGGGGGGGGGGGGGGGATGATATGTTGTTGATATTAAAATAACGTGATAAAATTAATATGGTAATTATACGTGTTCCCACATGCAGACTTCCAGGGTGAATTTTCCCCTCATCCCCCTGTCAATTCGTACAATGGGTTTCCGTTTGGCGTATCTGACTTCTGTGAATTCAAGTATACTTTACAAACTTAGGGGAGTCGTAGAATTTGCGTTAAATTTTTCACTTACAACAGCTTTTGTGAATCCCTTATAAATCCAGTATCCATTTTGTCAAAATGTGTCACGATATGTTCACATTTATTATTAATATTTGTTTTCTTGCATTTTAGTGACCATGGGTTAGCGGAGGTTAGGTAAGGTCAGGTTCGCACACACAGATAGAATTTATTTAAAAAAAAAAAAGAAACGAAAGTGTATTGATACATAACTGAACCTGACCCTACCTAAATAATACCCTAACCCATGATCACTAATCTAGGATAATCTACGGAAAATGCAAGAAAGCAATTATTAATAATATATTTTGAAATAAAAAAATACTTGCACCCTCCGAGATTTGAACCCGGGTCCTTTCACTCAACAAGCCGACGCCTTAATCAATTACCCAAGTTCGGAGCTTGCAAGTGGAGATTTCGAAGTTGTATTGACAGTAGACATGTTTTACGGAACAATGCTACAAAATGTCATTCGGGTATGCAGTGCTGTAGTCCCAGAATTTTCACAGGGTATACACTAAGTTTATGAATCTTTAAACAGAGATCATGTTTCCATTAAATATAGGGAAGGAATAAGTTAACTTCTACAAAAACAAGAGAGAACGACAAATACTTTAATTATCTTCTAGTGAGAAAATATCAACGAAATTATGTGCATAATTTGTTGCATTGAGGGAATGAGAAACAAGATTGTTGCGACTTCTGCGCAACTACAAAGCATCTATATCAGTTCAAATTCAGTTACATTTCATTATGTCGAATTGTCAACTCTGATGCCAAGGGATACAGGTGACATTAACGAATAAAAACGTGCCAGACAATCTTTGTATGATAGAACCCAAAATATGTTAAGGTCCAAGGTTTCTTTGAATAAAATATGACAGTTTTGTGTCACATATATTTTGGGTTATATTTAAAAGATTACCTCTTACTTCTTTCGGTTCATCATCTCTCAATTGTATCCCTTGGCTTCTGGAGTCAGCACATAAGTCTTACTTGTTGCACCCTTTATAAATCTATTCAGTATAGTATCCTGGGACTTACTCCATATATCGAAAAGGCAAACTTCTACCTTGCTTTTGAAAACGTAAGTCAAATCTCATATTACTCAAGACCTGCACAATAAAAATATCTGGTCAGATTGACTGTATACATTGTGCACATTTCTACTAAAGTATTATTGTAGTGAAAAGATAGCAATAATATACTGATCCACATCCTGTAGTTATATCCTGTTTCTCTTCTCAACATTTATTCCCGATCAAGTGAACGAATGTCTCATTTCAGTATTGACAGAAATTGTTATGACGTCAAACTTGGCTACTTGTGGGGGAAAACACGATTTAATCGAGTGCGCAATAAACAATCGTACATAACTTACCTAACTTCCACGTGCGCTTGGTCACTAATTTTACTAAATTTCCTAATGCATATATATATATAAAAAAGAAAAGTTATTTTTCGTGAAGAAAAAACTATAAACAAAACCACACCAATCTATCCCGTGTCCTTCGCATTAGCTTCCCGACATTCTACCAATATGAGAATTGGCAACTGGAAGGAGGGAACTGCTTGGCACTCTCTTATTTGTCATTATATGCAAGTAGTTAAGTGTGAAGTCATGGCAATTTCTGGAGCATAAAGGGAGAAACACACAAGACCGAGAGAGGGGCAGGGGACAAAGACGCAGACTTTGTATCCTAAGTGTTAAAATTTCATTTATTTCCATGTCTTCCGCTTTTTCTCTTTCCATCTTTCCTTATTTTCTCATCTTTTTTTCGCTCTTTTCCCGTCTTCTTCTTCCATCATTTCTCTCTCTCTCTCTCTCTCTCTCTCTCTCTCTCTCTATATATATATATATATATATATATATATATATATATATATATATATATATAAACACAGTATATCTGTGTGTGTGTGTTTGTATAAGACAAGAATGGGATTTCTGTCTAACTCTCTCGCGGTTTTCTGAAATGTATTGAAAGGCTTAAAGCTTTTTTCCCCCAATTGGGGGAATAACTGGGAATTCCATGTTTTCGCGCATATTTGGTCGTCTAACTATTAGGCGTACAGTGAAACAATTCTCATGGAGGAAACAACTATTATTTCTTACAATTCCAACCCCCATTTACTTTTGTAAATGGCTGTACATTACCAGAACACTAATGCAACTATTATTATTATTCACCTGATTTTACTTTCTTTCATAATCATAAAAGCTCAGAGCTACTGCACACAATTTCCAAATCCCTGAAAGCGGAAGCTATGATATTAAAATATATTTAAAAATATTTCACATACTATTTTATACTAGTTAATGGTAATTAAATACTTAAAAGCATGTTACCTCCTTCTCTATTCGGGTCATCTCCTTTGAGAACCATTTTGTCTGCATCTGTCCAATAAGGTCCTGTGATTCTCAAGGGTCCACACTCCACGTTTCCGTCAGACCTTGTCACGCAGCCAATCGTAAGGTTACATTTGGTGGCGGCTTCACAAATACATCCCAAACACTCATCTGTTACGGACTCTTTCATAGTATCCTGACCTAGAAGCAAAATATAGATGTCCCTTAATTTTTCAATTAATAATCTCACCAGACTACCTGGATTGGTTACAATTACGACGAACTGAAAGTATGAAAATTAATGGAGTCGAAAGGACATTGAAATATAGCTTTTGAGGGAGGGTGGGTATATTACTGTTCCTGAAAGAATTATATACAGTGTATGACTTTAAATCTATATAGTTTTAAGGTGGTGTAGATATAAAGCTCATAAGAAGTTGCGCGCAATCTCAATTCTGCATATTAGAGCCGATCCAAGGTCGCAAGAAGATAGAAAAAATGCAAAAGAAAAGTTAAATATTCCAGTCCTTTAGGGAAATTCCACTATTTATATAAAGAAAAACACAGCTTTCTGACAAGGCTGAATTCTTTAATAAAAAGAAAGAAAAGAAAAAACTTAAAACGTAATAGTTTCGGAAGTATACCACTTGCTTTCGCAGACTACACACTACAACTGAAATTAGAAAAAAATACTTAATCAATAAAGAAAGGAAGGTCTATTTCTTCCACCAATCAGGGATCACTACAAATTAAAAGTTCACTTTTCTTCCTCTAGCGCTGTATTTCCCGGGCGAGCTGTCCTCCTTAAAAATTCAATGAATAAATTTATACAGTTCGTAACCTTCTCACAAATTAAAAATACGAAGAGTACATAAGTAAATAAGAAATAAACTAAAATAACAATAAAATCAAAATAAATAAATAAAAGTTATAAGTTTAAATAAATAAGTAAAAATAAATAAATAATATTTATATAAGTATTTTTAAGCGTAAATACTACGTGAAATAACACGTAAAATAACATGTAACAACAATTACAGTCATCATTCACAGACATGACGTATTCAATATAAAAACTCACATATTATATGAACTAACTAACTAACTAACTACGGAACTCTCAAGTTCATTGCTGTAGTAACAAACGTTTGCCATTGGATTTATCCTGGGCAAGACTAAGCCAATTTTCATCACGAGCATCTAACTCTCGAAGATCCCTTCTGATATTGACATCCTAACCACGTCTCACAATCAGCCTTCCCAACGGCCTCTTTCCTTCGGCTTACTAGCTACAGATTAATATAATTTTGGTTTCTCTCTCATCCTAGCAACATGGGCTGTCCAGTACCCATTTTAGGCGTCGCAATTTCATTATTATAATAATATCGGGTGAATCATTATCTAGTTCGTGGAGTTCTTCATTATGCAGGCCTCCATTTTCTTGTTATCACATGCGGTTTCGGTCCGTATGTCTTTCTCTAAACTTTATTTTCAAAGACACCCAACTTTAACTGCCAGGGTAGTACTCCAACTTCCAGAATCATTCATCGTTCTGCATAATTCCAATTTTACCTTTCTACATATTAATCGCGAACTTGGAGTTTCTGAACTTAATCGAAATATGAGCTGCCAGATCCTAATCAACTTTTTATTTCTTCGGTGATCTCGTTCTTGTTTGTTAGATATACTGCCAAGAATTTAAATATCTTTATTTTCTCTATGATTCCACTCTTAATTGTTATGTCTCTGTTTCCTTCATCCTCTGTGTTATGGCTTGTTATATTTTGTTTTCTCTACGTTCACCTGCAAACCTATCTCATCGCAAGTGTTTACAAAGACTTGCTTTGTACTTCATCTATATCGCGTTCCGTATTTACCCTCGGCGGTCCAGGGTGGTGGGTGTGAAATCGAAGTTGGGGCCTGCTGTAGGTGGCCTGCCAACTTCATGGCCATCTGATTATCTAATCGTTTTACCTCGAATTTCAGTAGCCTCACTTTAATTTACTAACGTGAACCCAGATACAACATTAATGGCCATTTTACACTCGGTTGTCAAACAATAAAGGTAAACAATCAAAACAAAAGAAAATAAAAAATGAACAAATACATTAATACAAAGAATAATATCAACAAATATACAACATAAAAATCTTGCGTAGGGGAATGACGACCTCATCGCAGGTCTACGGACCGTAACGTGATGCAAATACATCACATAGCCCATGTAGCAGACCATCGCTGCTCGTATATGGCGTAGGGAATTAGCGACCCCATCGTCCAGCCGACTTATGCTGGTTGCAATCAGCCAAGAACGGCGTAGGGAATTGGCGACCCCATCGTCCAGCTGGCTTTTGTTTGCTGCAATCAGCTCCAGCAGATAAACATCTACGCTGCTTGAAAGGTGGACCAGCAGAGAGGATTTCATTTACTTTCACCTCATTTTTCATCCACTGATGATTCATTATTATTTCATCTCCTCTTGTGCTGCGACTTGCGCCTCCACGCAATGACCAAGGATGTGACAAGATGTGCTTGCATGGACGCTGGCTAGCCCCTGGGACCAGGGGAAAGGGGGCGGAACCATTGGATAGCGCCTAGTTCTTAACAGCAGATTTTGGATGGTCTAGCTCGTTGAGGCTGGGAAATACGCCATTGGGGAGCTCTTTGAACCTTTGCTCTCGACAATGCTCTGTGGGAGTGGGTGTCCCAAGTATCCATCAGTCGGGAGTGCAAGTGATTTCCACGCCAAGCCATTTCGTGGCTTCGCCTCAATTTCCAGCTTGCTGACAAGGGTGATGAGAATAGGACCCGGCAGCCTCGTTGGCTCCTCAGCACGAAGACAGAGAAGACACTCCTCAGCAGAAAGCATTTACGACTTTCATTCACCATGGCTCCACCACATCCTAAAAATTAGTCATCCTTGCAGAAAGAAAAGCAGAGAAAGAAGAGACAGAATGAAGAGAAAGTCGCTGATGTAAGTAAGAAGGCACATACAGCTAATGAATCAACCAATGACAAGGAAGAGAAACTAGAAGTAGAGGAACAGACAATTATCGTACCAGCTATCACACGATATCTTGTAATTAAAGCAAAGAACGAAATAGACAATCCAGGTGGTTTGAAGGAGCTATCCCCTTTCATAATTCAAAGACAACTTACTTATGTTGCAGGCGAGCTACACCATGTTAAAAAAGCTTCGGAATGGGACCTTATTAGTGAAGACATCTACCGACAAACAGGCAAATAATGTCCTGAAGATGACATCAATCAGAAACCTTGAAGTTAAAGTTGAACCACACCGCCAACTGAATTTTACACAGGGCGTAATAACGTGTTGGGATCTTCAAGATGTTCCTGAAGAGGAGATTAAAAGAGAACTCGCCAGTCCAGGCGCGGTCAATGTTAAACGCAGCAACAGCAGAAAGACTGGCCAACTGCAAACCATAGGGTCATTGATTTTAACATTTGCCATGCCACAGCTTCCTAAGGATGTGGAGGTAGCTTTCTATCGCTTGCCTGTCCGTCCTTATATACCAAGTCCGCTCCGCTGTTTTAAATGCCAGCACTATGGACACACCAGCACATCATGTAACGTGACCTCTGCTGTATGTGCAATTTGAGTAACCAGTAACCATGGTACGGATCCTTGACCCTCACAGAAGCCTCAGTGTGTTAATTGCAAGGGTGAGTACAGGGCTGGTCGCGTGACTGTCCTATTTTTTTAGAAGGAAAAACGAATTCGAGAGCTGATGGTATTGGAGAAAATAACTGCTGATAATATTAAACGTCGATTAAGAGAGTCTTAGCACACCCTTCCATCTGGTGCGTTTTCACATGTTGTAGCCAGAATACCAGTTAAAACTGTCTCGATTGGTACCCAGACAGTTAATGTATCAACACAAACAGATGTGCCTGTAGACCCTCCGAAGCCTCCTAGTGGCTCAGAGACTCCTCGCAATATGCCGACACAGATTCAGGGACAAAAGACACCTGTGTAGAGTTCTAGAATTCCACGGGTTAAGACTACTTTTAGTCCCAATAAGGTCTAAAGATTAGCTCGAACTTCGTCTCTCGCTACAAGCATTAAGACTCTGACAAACGATTTGGCTGCTCAATTAGCTCAGGAAGAGTCTGCACATACTATCTATGAACTAAATTCATCTTTGACCTCAGACATGATCGAGGACACTCTGATGGATTTTAATCTCGTGGGAAGGAAAGGAAACTTAGATATAAACCTAAACTTAAACGGTGATTTTTTTCTTGTTTTGCAGAGAGTTGTCTGATTTCCGTATATTTGTTATTATTATGCTACTTAGCTGTTAAGTTTTATGCTATATTATGGTTTTATCTTGTGAAGGCCCATTTACAGCGTTCCTGTTTTTAACTTGTTAGGCTCTATACATCTTTAGTTTGTATGAATCGTTATACTGGCCATTTACACCAGTAGGCTAGTTCTGAAGACCTTTTACAGCTTCAGCTTTTATGTGGTTTTTGTATATTAATCAATAAACAGCTACGTTTGGCTTGATAAAGATAAGGGGCATCTCCCGTATTGGGACGGGCGTAAGCCATAGTGCTGTTACCGCTCACAAAATTAATTTTATCTTGTATTACAAGATAAAAAATCATTACCTCAACTTACATCAGATATCGATATCTGGTTTTTCATAAAACCGTTATATGATAGAGCAAAATCAAGTTAGTTTGAAACTTCGTTATACTGAGAAGACAACCTGTAAATAAGGGAATGCTCTACAATAGTTATTTTGGGTGTTCGATAAGCAAGCAGGTCATTACTGCAAGTGGATTTTACAGGAACTCGAAAAAACAAGTCGTAAATAATGTCGCCAGATCTGATATATCCATTAACAATTTGATACAGCTATCTGAAGTCATGCAAATATATACGGGCTAAAAAAGGTTTAATATAAAGGACTTCTAAGAGTTGTTGTTTGCTGAAATTGCGTGTGAATGAGACGTGAAAGCGAACGATAGTCAAGAAAAAGCTTAAAGCTCTGTTAACCTTAGGACCCCCTTTCCACACGGATCCACCATGGTGTCACCACCATGTCGTTTCATAGTTTCAAGTGGAGCCGTTCACACGTGGTGGCGGTCGCATCTTTGGTGGCGCGGCCAGAATTCAGGTGGCGATAGCCGGCGACTTTCTGAGATACCAAGTTGGCAGCGCCACCACGCCGTTCCATTATCTCAAATGGAGCCGTTCACACGAAACGCAATCTTCCGAGCCACCAAAGGCATATTTATTATTATTTTTTTTTATTAAAAATGAATAAAAAAGTAGAAAAATCGCACTTCGAAATGGAACACTTCACACCCGAAGTTCAGTTAAGGATTGCAATATGAGACATGACTGCTGAAGAATATTCAAACAGAGAATTGAAGGTGAGGTGCTGAGAGGAGCTTGTGAACATTTCTATAAACAAAGGAGGTGCCTCCCCTACAGAAGAAAATTATTTTTTAAATTGTCACATTTGTAGATAAAGTAAACATTGAACTGGTAGAATTTATCTATGATCTTTAGGCATCTCAAGCTCAGGCCAAGATAAGGAATTGACTTGGAGGGGAGGTATCGACCAGGACCTACGTTTAAAGTGGCCGAAGGTGACTAAGAAAACCTCAGTCAGGATAGTAGGCCGTTTGGATTGAAGCCACTATCTCCCTAATGCTAAGCCAATGAATGCTCTACCACTGAGCTACTACGGCCGCTCGGTGGAAAAAATGTCTGTTAGGACGAGCGCCCGCTGGGATATGGCTATAATATGGGTGATTCCTCATCTGTTATAACAATGAATTTTGTATTTAAGATAATTTTTGTATCTCAGTCTATCATCACTTTTGAACAGAGGTTATATGGATTTCTAGCCAAATTTATTAATTTTGAAAATATGAAAACGTTAGATAAATTTTATGTGTGTCTGACTGTCGGTCTGTCTGTCCGATAGTCTGTCTCCCTACTAAGTTTTGTATCCAAGCTTCCAGCTCTATTTTCAAAACTGCTAATAAGACTGGTGGTACGACCATAATGGCTTCGTGTGAAAAGGGACATAAAAGAAGAAGCGCCACCAAAATTTCTGATGGCGTTGCCATGGTAACTTCGTGTGAACGGACGGTTAGACAGCACTATAGGAGACGCCATATCCCGGATGGGAGAACAATATTCAAGGTGCGGAGATGCGTAACTTTTGTAAAATATTACCAACCGGGCATACTTTTTGTCTTACGTTGGCCTTTTGTTAGTTTTCTTGACATTGGGCCAACTATTGGGTAATTTGATGCTTTTACAGTTGGACATTGATTGGAAATCCAACGTTGCCGACATAATATCACATAGGCCCAAGTAACCTTGGGATCACTGAGCTACGGCGGCTAGGAAATGTTGCTTGAAGATTCAGTGTAGTCCATACGGTCGTTCAAGAAGAGAACAAAAAGCAAGAGCCCGAGTACAGAACCCTGTGGTGCTCCAGATGTAATAGTACAAATACACCTCTGTTATGGGAAGCAATGCCAGAAAGAATAATACGTTGCTGGCGGTCAGCTAGTTAATCTTTAATTTAGTATAAACATTGGCTATAAATGTTAAACCTATGAGGAAGTTTATGTAACCTGTGAGACACTTTTGTGATCAATTATTAACTGATAGCCGGTATCACCTTCCTCTCCCCTGTAAGATCTAATTTCCATTATATAGTATGTATTTTTTCTTCTATCTTGTTTTTCGTGATAGATCTAGTTGAATGTTTTG
Organism: Lepisma saccharinum; assembly: GCA_022664845.1. Taxonomy (NCBI): domain Eukaryota; kingdom Metazoa; phylum Arthropoda; class Insecta; order Zygentoma; family Lepismatidae; genus Lepisma; species Lepisma saccharinum. The sequence goes on along the minus strand of JAGDQP010036711.1, from coordinate 5,554 downwards.
ACATCCGGAGATATTATATGTATTTGTGTGTATCTTTGTATTCTTAGTATGTGTGATATGGGTAGGTCACAGCCTTGGAGTGCAACAGCTAAACTAAAGCCATATTTTGTAACTAGTGAAGTTCAAGTTTGTGTTGTGTGGGAGAGAATATATGTGCTGTGCCTATGAACTAATATACTAACAGAAACTAATCTAAACTAACGTAAACGAACTTAATGTATGCAAATCATAGTTGTGCATTTGATGGTATAAAATCTCGATATGCCATGATGGTATAATGTTTGTGCGTTGAAGCTTATGTGTTTTACCTTTGTTACTAATCGCTTTTACCTTTTGTTATCAATCGTTATTAACAAGTTGCCCTTTCTTGCTTAAAGCACTAAGACTATGCTGTTTGCAATAAAGTAATGTTTGCATCTCTGTTGTTACTATGCAGCATGTTAGATGAGCACCGTATGATTATCTGCAGCATGTTAGATGGCGGGATTTTAAATATGTCGCTGTGATACAAGCTGGTACAAATTATATTTGGTTTTTTGAATGGGAACATTTGTTCTAAGGGGCCAGAATACTATTTTTGTAATACGTCTAAATGCTAGAGCATGTACGCAATCGTTTTTATTTATGGTCTAAACCGGGAATATCAAATGGCCTAGATACATGTTATACTGGGACAAGTAAAAAATCTAAGAGGGTAATATAGAGATAGATAGAAAGAATAAATAAATTGCAACGAGAGTTGTAGTTCTGTCTGAATCAGAGTTTTAATAAGTACCCGTTTTTGTTTGGCTCTTCGGTAGTCTACCTGAGAAAAATAATGTTTTCTCGGGGCCAGGGACTATATAATAATCGAGTTTAGCCTCACCCGCAAAGCTAGGGTCCATGAAAGCAGGCATCTCGGTTGGCTGGAACTACAGTGACGTTATTCGTCTGACTACACATCGACTCACCCGAAAAAATAATATATATATATTTTTTTTATGTATAGAGTGATCAAGAAGTGAGAAAATGCTTTTAAATTACTGAAAGGAATGGAAAGCAAATACACAGTAATGGGTACTGGATAGAAGGCGCCACTTGTTGGAGGTTCTTCATGGCCGCCATCTTGAATACCAATTGATTTTTTAAATGGAAATAGGGCCTTGTAATATGTCATTCTGGGTTAGAAAGAACGAAGGAAGTGAAACTCAAACGAATATCAAAACGAAATGGATGTTTTCAGGTTATTGCATCATTACCCCAAACTAGTACCACATATCCTTATCTCTCACAATAATGTATTTATGGTAAAACTGACCTGTGACTTCAGAAAAGCGTTTCCCGTGAAATTCTAACCTAGAATGACATATTGCACGACCCCCTTTTCATTTAAGAAATCAATCAAGATTCAATATGGCGGACTTCAAGATGGCGGCCATGAAGAACATAACCTCCAACAGGTAGCGCCTTCCACCCAGTACCCATTACTGTGTATTAGCTTTCCATTTCTTTCAGTAATTTAAAAGCATTTTCTCACTTCTTGATCACTCTCCAAAGACACAATCTTTTATATAATCGATATTTCCCAAAGAAATTGCGCTCCAGTGGCCAAAATTTACATGGGCACATACTTTGACATACTGATCATGATAGAAGGAAAAAAAATATATACAGTCGACTCCCTATTTACCGTGGGCGGCTTAATCGGGTTGCACCTTAACCGATGCTCGCCAAAAAAAGAAATCATTTACATCTATCGCAAGAATCATCAGCAGGCATGGGATTTAACAATGAGATTCGATTTGACAACAACTTTTCTGGTCTTTTTTGTTTGTTGATACAGTTGCTTTGAAACTTCATTAAAGCACGGTTCCTGAGAATACAGTACAGGTAAATTGCCATGTAGTAATGTTCCATTCATTGTTTAGTGGTTATTTATGTTTCTCGTTTTTCTTTCCTGCCTTTAATATATCTTTGGTTTCGAGTTAACCGTGGATATTATTACCCTGTAAATCGGGAGTCAACTGTAATTATTGTTTTCCACCCCCAGCAGTATGTTTGCTTGTAAGCGGAAATAAGAATAAACTTTGGTTTACATCTATTCTTTTTCTTCCGGCTGAAGAGCTATCGTTGAAGCTTCAACTATTCTTTCATTTAAAAAATAAATAACATGCACATAATACTCACCAAGAGCGAAGTAAATGACTAACACACACATGAAACATAATATCATGTTGAGCTTCATATTGGCTCCACTTCCACCACGAAAGAAGTATCAAACACCTGACAGCAAAAGGAAGATGGCGTGTTCTCTACGAAATGATTACAGCTATACAACGGATATCCTTTGGCGGTTTTCAGCAATCTTCCTGCTTAAGAACGACCTTGATTATTTTCCTTCTCTTTAACTAAATGCATGTGAACGCATTAATTCGGTCTACGAGCTAACAATAACTCTTCTTTCCTTTCTTCTCAAAAAATAAAAAAATAAAAACAAAGAAAGTATCCATGGCCATTTTACTAGAGAGAATAATAATGTTTGTTGCTGTAATGTGCAACAGAGTACTTATGAAATTATTTTTAACTACGAATGGGTTTGACGTCATTTATGCGAACTAGAAATAAAGTTGCCAACTTTGCGTAATCATGTTGTGAATGCAAAACAGAGTAGTCAGTGAACAAAGGCGAGAAGTACAATCAATTTTGTAATGTCAGGATGTTCGGGTTAGATTACTACTTTGGAAAGGGCACAACTTACACGTTGGTACCGTGTATCAGGGAATATCGTCATTTCTTTCCGAAATTGTTTATTTCTCAATTTATGCGGGATGAAATGACGATTTAACTTCAGTTCAGATTCACTTTTTTTTCTTTCTTTTTTTTTTCTGTCCTTTTACAGCATTCAACACTTAAAATCACTTTTCAATTGTTGATCTTAATAGACACAGTTGTTGTGTGTGTCCACTGTTCAATAATACTTGGATAGTACAGCTGAATCAACTGGCTACAAGCCAAATGTCAGGTTGCTAAATGGGAAAGAGCCGAACTGTGGAATGGCGTTTCCAAAATGTACCCCCCGCAAAAAAGATTGAAATATGAGTTATAGGTGGCAACATGAATTTCCCTACACCCCCTAACACCCCAAGAAAAACTAAATTCTGGCTTTTAATGTGGAGAGTCGACAAATCCTCTTCCAACCAGCAAATAATTATCGAAAGAGAAAGAAAGAAAGACGGGGGGGGGGGGAGACGAGGAGAACACAAGTTTTCATGCAGTGTTAAAATGGCTGAGTACACTGGACTTTTGGATTAATTCTTTTAACTTTTACGATTTTCTGCAGAAAATCTTAAGTATCTTCGAGCAATTCAGGTAGAGTAGGTAATAATTTCACGATATAATGTTTGTCTTGTTGGGCTGTTGCATGCCGATATTATGGGTCTCCCCGGTGGTTGTTTGTGAAACTTTGGTAATAGGTAAAACCTCGCAAATTTTGCATTACGGTTGATTAATCAATCTCTGTGTAGGTGTTATTGTGCTCAAGCGTCTACAAGATTATTTTCAAAACAAATTAGTTTCTTTTCTGTCATTATCATTCTTTTACTGTCTATTGGTGTATCTGTCTGAAGGCGGTCTTTTCTTTTAGTTGTAGTAACGTTCCTTTTTCATAGTCTTGTTTTTCTAGAAGGACTAGTCCCCTGATTTGTCTGAGGGTTTATAATAATGATGTCTTTTGTTGATTTAAATTTGTTTATTACACTGTCTTTGTTATGGGGTAAGGTTTGGTTTTGTCTTGATTTTATGGAGTTCTAACATCTGTAAATGACCTGTATAGTCTCAAATACATTGGAGGGATACGTCCATATCAATTTTTTCTCAGTTTATGGAACCATTTTGTATTTGTATAAATTTGTTTTTTATTTCACGTAGTTCCAGGTTCTGTCTAAAAAAATCGCGATTTTTATGACAATCAAAGTATGTAGGCCAGAATGAAATTCTCTTCCCAAAGATTTCTATCTCCTGTGCATTTAATTTTTTCTTTGCCAAGTTATAAATGTGCGATTCATGAATTTTGAATTTCTTGGTTCTGGATCTGCTTCTTTTCCTGTTTCTATTTCTGTGCAGCTTCTGTCAGTTGTTGGTTGAAAAAAGAAAATCATTTTTTATAAAGTATTGTTTGGGTGAAAGACAATATTGTTGCTTTTAAGAATGTTATACTGGTCCTGAAAAGGACCATTGCTGTTATGTTGCAGTTATTACCTGTTTTTTTTTTTTTTTAGTTTTTCAAATTTTTTTCTGTGTTGAGGGACACTGTAGAAAACAATAGCTGTGTTAATTCAACACAATGCGGTGTCCCAGGGTGACTACCACCTTTCTGTGTTAAATCAACAAAACACACGGTGTTGATTTCGGTACTGGGAGAAAAAAAAAGTTACGGCTGCAGCTAGATTTGAACATCGAATGATTAGTTAGAAGTCGTTCGTCTTACCTACTTCCCTAAATCGTCAGACGGAAAGACCACTAGATTGAAACAATATAGAGGATAAAAAAATGTTGCTGAACCCCAAACACATAAAGTTACTCTCACGACTTATGCCATGATTTAATCACTTTTCCATTGGTCAATTAGGGAATCACAATCCCTGTTTATTGGGAATATGTTCCATTTCTATGAAAGCAAGCGCAGCATTTGACATGTTGTTACAATAAGAAAGCAGTAATGCTGCTCAGGTGTTTGGCCGTCGCCATCTTGCTTGCTTTCATAGAAATAGAATATTCTTAATGAATGAGACTTCTGGTTCTCAATTGACAAATAGGAAGTAATTGAACAATGGTATAAGTCGTGCAAGTAACTTAGTTTCTTGTGGGGGTTCAGCAACATATATTTGATCCCTTACACTGTTTAAATCTATAGTGTAGTCGTTTAATTCTAATGTTGTTCACTAAATATCGTTTGCGTCTAGTACCTTTTCTGTCTGACGATTTAGCCAAGTCGGTAAGACGCCCGACTTTTAACTGAGCAACCGATGTTCAAATCTCACTGCAGCCGTAACTTTTTTTTCACATTGCGGAAATCAACACCGTCTGTTGTGTTGATTTAACACACAAAAGTGGTAGTCACGCTGGGACACCGCATTGTGAAATAACACACAGCTATCTTTTGCAGTGCAGGGACGTCTGAGTGGCGGTGTCTGCTTGTCACTCTGGGAGGTTCTCTGCCTTCTGGGACTATCGTTTCGTTTTTGTTTTTATATAGTCTTGTTGGTTATTTGTCTCTTTAGGAAGTCCACACGACGTCCAATTGGCGAGTTGAACGACTGGCTTCATGGCCTCGGAACCAAAGCGGGCTTTCCACACTGCCAAAGTGAATTTGCATTCTTCTTCCAACTTTGGTACCAACGATATGAAGTGATTGGTAATCTTCTCGTTGATACTTTCTGCTGAATAACTGTGATGCTCTCTCTGAAATTGGCTGGTGCCGAGATGAACTCAACCAAATTTAAGTCAGATTTCTGAACTCTTATAAAGGCTCTGTCATCTCGTATCCCTTTCCTGATCTCTAACTCTTAGGCTGGGC
>JAGDQP010036710.1:0-18939 GCA_022664845.1 Lepisma saccharinum | reverse complement strand
CCCAGCATGCTTCTGTACTTGAAGTTTGCGCTTCCTACTATTTTAGACGTGGCATTTGCAATGATAAGTTTTGAATGGACAGATATTTGCTTGCGCGATGTCTTCTTACCATCCAAGTATGCCCTTATCAGCAACATAAACAATACATATCAGCATGGATCCACACCAATTGTCTTTGAGAACTTGGATCAAAAAGTCTTTCCCCTTGAAATAGATTTCGACTGGCTCCGCATCACTGTCCTTGATGTTTGACCTTGTGTTTGTCGAGACGTTTAGGCATTTAAGTTGGACTAGATAAAACTAAAGAAAAGTGGCAGCCAGGGTTTATGTTAAAGATACTATTCCGGTGTTCGCCTAGTGCCAACATAAGATTAAGATTTGAAGCCTAATTATTCCCTAGCGGTTTCTAGTGCAGTACAATAAATGCTTATGAAGATACATACTTACTATAATGCTAAATCAGAATAGAAGAGACTCTGGTCTAGAATGTAAGGTACTATTCCAGTATTCGCCTGATGTAATATATTAGTTCAAGATTTGAATCCTAAACATTATCTTGTGAATCGCAGTGCAGTGCAGCATTGCACTGCATTATCTATAGAGTGCTTCACAGTAAGCGGTAAAATACCAAACACTAATTACTATCTACAAGACTATAGCCATGTGGCTGTGAAACAAGATTTTGCATCTACTACTACACCATGAACAATGCATCACTAGAGCCATTTGCGTCTTTATATATATACATTATGAGACGAACATGCATCCATGAAGACCGAAACTTTTGGGGGTACGAAATTAGGGAAACAAATACTCGTAAATGATAAAATACATTATTTTTTTAGGGGAGGACGAAATTAGGTTGCACTAACTTTCTTGAAACACAATAACACGTAGAGCTTGATTGTTGATCCGTTTCACACGAAGATAGCACTTGGTAGCTATTGATTATAGGTGTACTACAGCGTGTAGGACAGATGCGCTGGGAATGAAAGGTTTAAGTCGGGAAAAACTGTCAGACCGCTAAGTATTTGGAGTATATCTCCTATGATCTTGTATTCTCCTGGTACAGAAGGACCACTAAAACGTCCGTAGCACTGTTATTTTGGGATCGATTTGCATTCAATTTGGTAGCCTTTACGGTTTCAAGATCCGCCCGAGCGATTGAACTATCAATTTTGCGCACAAATCTTCACTTTAATGTTAAATCAAAATAGGACCGGCTTTGGGCTATAATGTGAGTACCATTCCGGTATTTGGGTGGTGTAAAATTTGGATACTTTATATTCCCAAATGGTTGCCAGTGCAGTGCAATGCAGTAGATGCTTATTGTTGCTTATGAAGCTAAATGTTCAATATAATGCTAAAGTACAATAGAAGAGGGTCTGGGTTACAATGTACTGATCCAATTATGTTCAATCTAAGGACGGCACCATCTTTGGAGCATAACATTCCCTCCCCAAAGGTTTTCTTCATACCTGTGTAGGAATTTTATTTTATTTAAGGTCTTTAGACATGTATGGCTCTAACCGGAATTGGATAGAGGAAAGGATGCAGGAAAGAGTCGGCCAGAGCTTCTGTGCCATTCCAGAATTTGTCTACTGTGGATGATGGAAAGTTTTGGAAAAACATCAATCTGGTGGCCTGTCTCTAGAATTGAACCCTGTACCTCTCAAATGAGAAGCAAACACTCTTACAACTGAGCTACAGTTACTCAGTACTTCTATGTTAGAAATTTGGAATACAAGTATAAGGTAATCAATATGACACATTTAATGTGATCGTTCATATTATTGTCCTAGACGATAAATCTACTATACTTCACTTAAAACGTATACCATTTAATTGAGATTCATTTCAGAAACTGCAACAGAAATTGAACGAAAAAATAACCCAAAAGAATAATGTACTTAAGGCACATCATACTATGAGAAAATATAAATACCTTGGAGATTCTTATTAGAAAAATCAGTTTGTAGTGATCTGAAAGAATATATGACTATTTTTTCTTAGCTCCTTCCCTTTAATTTCTCGTAAATCCGAACTACGTGTTTTCCTGTCGAATGTCAAGAACTAATTTTCAGCTCTAACGTGCTTGCTTGGGTTCTAATTCCTTTCTTTCGTTCGCCATACTGATTGAAATTTTCAGAAGATGTCACATCAACCTACGATTCAAATATCGAGACTTTGCATATCTTTGGTTATTCCTTTCTGCAGATACAGTATTTGGATCCTCGAAGAATACTATCCTTCACTCTGAAATAGACTTACGTTGTGGTAGCATATCGTGTATGAATCCCTGTATCCCGGAGAAGCGTACAAAATGCGGCATCGATTCTATAAAACCTAAAACAATCGTATAGGAAGCTTTCCCACCGCTAAGTTATATAATATATTTGTTTTGTTTTATCATGACGTAGCATGTAATGTATTAATTCATCGTCCTATATACTTTCTTTGAACTCATAGATTTGGTTGTACGCTGAGTAAAGTAAATTTGAATAATGTGGTTTAAAATGCAATTCTAAACTGCTGTTTGTGTAAGTTAATGTTGTATTCAAAGTTGTTGCGTAAAATATCTTAATAATATGCAAGCAATCCCTACTTGCCCAAACCTAACGTGTACGTGTTAAAGCGTTCAGTTAGGTTCCATAAGCGTTCATGCCATTATGGGATATTATAATCATGTGGTTCTGCATGAGATGTACATATAACATTATTCATATAACAAATAGCAACTGGAGTAAAGTTTGACATGAAAATATATGCTACCTAACAACTGCGGACAGTCTATATAATAATAGGAATATATAATCAGAATCGATACGTGTATAACTCCAAATTTGTTATGACATGCTAACTAACTAACTTTATGACTTATGGAACTAGCAAGTTCATCATCGCAGTAACAAACGTTCGACATTGGATTCTATACTGGGCAACATAAAGCCAGTTTTCACCACGAAAACCTACTTCTCGAAGATATCCTATAATATTGTCCTCCCAGGGACGTCTTCATCTTCCCAATAGCCTTCTTCCATCAGGCCTTCCAATCAGGATAGATTATAATCTTCGTTTTTCCCCTCATCCGAGCTACATGGCTTGCCCACCTTAGACGTCACCATTTCATTATTTTTACAACATCTAGTGAATCGTACAGTTCGTGGAATTCTTCGTTATGCAGTCCCCACCATTCTCCAGTCATCTCGTCCCGTTTCGGTCCGTATATCTTCCTCAAAACCTTATTTTCAAACATGCGTTATTTATGTTCATCTGCTAGGGGTGTCTCCAACTTTCGCAACCGTAAAGTATTACCGGCAGAATAACCGTATTATATATTTTCAATTTTAACTTTCTTAAAATTATTTCTTCCGTGACCTCATTCTTGCTTGTCAAGTATGCTCCAAATTATTTTAATATCCCCCAATATCCGCTGCGAATCTTGAAACTGACTGACATATTATTACCTATCCGTACTCTGCTTATGGGGTCCCTTTTTCACTAGTTGGATATGTTTTTTTCATAATTCCAAATTGTATCAGGATACTGTATAACAGTTCTATTTTGATAGAATCATATGCTTTCTTAAAATTAATGAATAGCTGATGAACTGTCCCATTGTATTCCTATTTCTTCTCCAAAATTTGTCTCAAGGCAAAAATATGGTCCAACGTGGTTCTATTTCTTCTAAATCCACATTGGTGATCTCCAATTATTTCATCTATGTATACATTTAGGCTTATTAAGAAAATATTACTTAATATCTTGTAACAAGCTGGAAGTAACGAGATTCCGCGGTAATTATTACAGGCAATTTACAGGCAGTTTTTGTAAATCGGAACTATTATTGAAGTTTTTTATTAGTTTGGGAGCTCTTCTTTTCTCCATATAGCACTTATCAATTTATGTAGTTTTTCATTAGTGCCGTTCCTACCTCTTTAATTAATTCGACTGGAATATTGTCTTTTCCTGTTGATTTGAAATTTTTCAGTTTCTTAACCGATATTTCAATCTCCACCTCGCTAGGTTCGGAAATCCACGGTTCTGCGGTTAAATTTGTCTGTTTGTTCCCCGTTTGTACATTAAGAAGTTTGTCGAAATAACTTTTCCACACATCGACAATTTTAGTCGGATCCGCCTGAAGATCTCCATGTTCATTTCTAATCATTCCTAACCTCGGCTTTTCTTACTGTGTTTACCCCTTTGTACAGATCTCGTATGTTATTTGTATTGCTGTTTTCCTCTATCTCCTCAATCTTCTGCGTCAGATATTCTAGCTTTGTGTTTCTGAACCTGCGTGTGGCGTTTCGTTTTGCTTTACTGTAGTGGTTGGTATTTGCTTCGCTTTTATAACTTAGCCATCGTTGTCTTGCTTGTTTTCTTACCTCATGAACCTTAAGACATTCTTCATCAAACTAAGGTTTGTATTTCTGTTGTTTCTTCTCACCTACACGTTCCTTCACTGCGTTCTTAATTGTTTCACGATTAGCCTCCCACATCCTACTTACATCAACTTCATTATTAATATCATCATTATTATTACTCGAGTCGAAGAATTCTAACCTATTTGAGAGTTCGAGTTGGTAATCTGCTTTTATGCTCGGATTATTTAATCGTTTAACTTCCAATTTCAGTTGTTTAGACCCCTTGCGTTCTCTGTTCGTGATGCATAACTTTTCCCTTACCTTTGTGATCACTAATTGATGGTCAGTATCACCTTCCGCTCCTCTGTACGACATAACGTCCATTATGTTGGTGTTTCTTCGTCTATCTACTAATACGTGATATATCTTGTTAACAGTTTTGCCGTCCGGAAATACTCATTGTATTTGTGTATGTCTTTGTGTTCAAGGTACGTGCTCTTTACCGGTAGGTTCTTCGAAATCTCGAAAGTTATAAGTCTTTCTCTATAGTTGTTGGTCTTCTCGTGAAGGCTGTATTTGCCTATATTAGGTCTATATTTTTCTTCCCTCCCTACCTTTGCATTGAAATCATTCAACACAATTTTCGAATTATACTTCGGTAATCGGTCAAACAGCCTTTCTAGCTCATCGTAGAATATATCTTTGTCGTTATCAGTAGCCACCTAGGTCGGAGCATAGACATTTATTAAGACCGTGTTACCCCATCAAGTACATATCGTAATGTACGATAGTCTTTTGTTTACGAACTTTATATTCTGAACCGCCTGAAGGATATTGTTCTTAATTAGAAATCCTGTTCCGAAATAGTGTGACTGTGTTCCACTGTAGTAGAAAGCTTACTTACCCTGTCGTATGCTGTCTTGTCCTTCCCACCGAACTTCTTGTATCAGTAATATGTCTAGCTGGTACTTCTCGGTCTCAAGTACCGCCACCTGAAAAGCGCCCGTTTGGTATAACGTTCGTACGTTCCACGTTCCTTTTCTGATATCTTTCTTAATCCTGTTCTTGGAGCCCCCTGATGCAGTCCCCGCCTGGAGATTCGAATGAGGGATTAGTTTACCTCCGGAATAATCCATGAACCATCTGATACCATTTCTTGACATGTTTTAGCGGTGTAGAGTTGTCAGCACTACGACCTCGCAGTGAAGGCAGACATTCGAGATGTCTTCTGTCCATCTCTGAGACTTGCCGATGTCATTCATCTTCAGCCTCACAGTAGTAATGGGGATGCTGCTTCCCCTTACCATGATATTTTTATTCGGGGTTATCTTCCCCTAGCCTTTTGTATATCCCTCTACTAACTGCAAGGATGCAGTACTTGTTTTCGTCCGCCCCGGAATTTTTCCGGTACCCACCATTCTGGTCGGCATTCCCCTATCCGCCACCTGGGGAGGCGGCTGGTGGGAGTCCAGTAACTCCAATATGACATGCTAATAAAACAAATTCCTCCATAAATGTGTAGATGCAAATGATTTTCACATTTATTTCAAAATCCAAATCCTATGGTAGCTGTGGTGGTATTCAACAAAGACATAGAAGCCTTGGTGCATCTAAAATACGTAGATAAATTGACATTATGTGTTAGGATTTGAGGAAGGGAAGGCACAAAATTACAATGGTGAATATATACTGCCAATTCGCCCTTCCAAGGGACATCTTAGTACAAAGAATAGAATATATTCTCAATGGATTTTATAATGTGGATGTGATCATTTTGGGAGACTTTAAAGCTAAATCTCTACTCTGGTACTGCCCTGTGACTGATCAACGCGGAGAAAAATTTGAGGACCTGAATGAACAACATAACTTAACAGTCGTCAACAGAGAAGGACAACCTTCAACCTTCAGAGGCAGGGCCGGAATGGAAACAAATATATACTTAACAATGACAAGGGGGAATATATGTAATCATTTGTATGACTGGGCCGTGGACGCATATGCAACCACTAGTGCCCACGGCGCTGTCCGCTTTGCTATTGATTATGAAATAAACCAAAATAATAAAGAACAACCAGAGGAACTCACAAAATGTAATTATAATGTAAATAAACTAAACAAGAAACAAATTGTTGAGGGTCTGATATTTCCACAAATAGTAGAAAACTGTAACCTAACAGAGGTAATAATCAGCTTATAAATAGCTACAAGAAACGCCATAATAAGTTCAACACCCAGAGTAAAAAATATAAATCATAAAAGTAAGTCATTTTGGACAGACAACCTGAACAAGCTAAGAAGAATAATGAATGCCAGCAGAAATAGCTATAGGGCGGCTGGAGACCATATACTTAGAGCAAGAAGACTGGAGAACTATAGAAGCATCAAGGAGCAATTCGAAAAAGAACTCCGAGAAACCAAGAAGAAAACATGGAACAATTTCGTGAAGATAATCTAAATTTTGATCTATGGGGAATGCCCTACAAGATAATTATGTCTAAGATAAAGGTTAAAGGTGCACTAAACAGGACTAAAAGACGACCAAGGTCAATACACAACGAACTGGAAAAATACAATCGAACTTCTGTATGAAAATCTTTTTCCCGACGATCGTATTCAGGACGATAACGACGAAAATAGAAGAATCAGAAATGACGCCAACAAAGTACCAAACAATGAAACAGAAAACGCAGAAGGCCTAGTTGTTACAAACGATCAAGTGGCAGCTATCCTAAGAAGCCTAAAACAAAGGAAAGCACCGGGCCCAGATCACATAAAAAATGAAATATTCAAAATTAATGCAGATATATGGACTCCACACCTAACTAGGCTTTCTAACGTATGCATAAATCAAGAAGTGTTAACGGAACCATGGAAGAAAGCAAATTTAATAATACTACTAAAGAGTGAGGACAAAGATAAACGCAGTCCAAAGTCCTACACACCCATTTGCTTATTAAACACAATAAGTAAAATCTTTGAAAGAATAATTACACAAAAAAATGATAAAAGAAAAGACCTATCAACCTGTAAGTTACAATACGGTTTCCGTCCTAAAAGGTCTACGGAAGACGCCATAAATGAACTATGTAACAGCATATATTAACTAAAAGAAGATAATTGTAAATACACAATTGGGATGTTCTTTGACATTATGGGGGCCTTCGACTATTTGTGGTGGCCTTCCTTGCTAAGGGAGTTAAAGAAGATCGAGTTGCATAGCAAATCGTGGAAAGTTGTTAAAAACTACTTTGCAAATAGACTAATAGAAGTAGAGACGCAGGATGGCGTCGTGGCTAAGATGCCAACAAAATGTTGCCCGCAAGGCTAGGTACTAGGCCTGGTTTTTTGGGATATGGCCTTCCAACAGTGCCTGGAAATGCTGGATGGAATGCGGCAGGTGGAAAGAGTGGTGGGATATGCCGACGACCTGGCGGTCGTGATTAAAGGTAACAGTCGACTGGACCTACACAATTAAACAAATGAAGTAATAGACTAAATAGTATCGTAGTGCAAAGATAATAATCAATGCATCGCAGGAGTTAACAGAAAAAAACAAGTATGTGTTATTTAAAGGAAACCTTAATTTCAATCGAGGACCAATTATAAAAGTGAATGATAAAACAATAAAAAGGGAAAGACACTTAAAATGCCTAGGTATAACCTTAGACGAAAAACTTAACTTTAGAGAACAAACAACTATAATCAAAACTAAAGCAATAAAAGTTTCACATAAATTGGTAAACATCGCAACAAAAGACCTTAAAATTCCAATTAAAGTAATATGAACGTACCACGATGTTATTATAAGATCTATTGTTGGCTACGCTGCTAGCGTCTGTGGCCACAGAATGGATGATATTAGACAAAGACAAATAATTGACAGATCACATATACAACTACTGCTGCGGCTGTCTGGCGCATATAGAACAACACCGGTAGAGGATCTTCAGGTGCCTTCGGTTGTCCCGCCAATGTATATTCAGGTGAAAAACTTGGGTGCCATGTATTGGCTCAAAAAAGGAAAACAAGAACGAATATCCAAAATACTGCACCAAGAAGCAGAGAATAAATCAGAAATCGATTCCATAATAATCAATGCATCGCAGGAGTTATGGGAGGAGACGGAAAAGGGAAGAAGACTTTTTGGATTCTTTCCAGATAGTGAGGAGAGAATGGGCATGAAACTGGAGATTACTGGAGGCCTTATGCATTACCTGACTGGCCCCTACCACCACAAACTATACCAAATGAAAATAGTAGAAAATAATGCGTGCCATGTATGCGGGGTGGTGGCCACGCCAGAACACACAGTACTAAGATGTATGGAAACAGGGAACTTAGTTCCCTGAAAAAAGAAAGACAGCACCTGGGGAAGACGTCTGTCACGGAGGTTCTGCGAACATCGGAACTGGTGAAGGCCCTCAGAGAGCTAAATCACGAAGTCTCAAACTACTACAAGAGGAAATTCCTTAACGGCGTGGGCCGCCCCGTATGAAAACAACAAGGATGATGCAGATTAAAGATGTGGGAACGTTCGGTCAGTAAAAGATCGCCGCATGCGCGCACCCGCGTAAGAGACACGTAATTTAATATATAAACCAGAAACGAAGTGAAGAAATAGAGAATGAATGTTCCGCTGGAACCCAGTGGGAAAGGTTCGGCGCCTTGAGGCGGAACTACGTCCCAAGGGATGCTAAGTGTGTGTGAGTTAGTGTAAGTGTGGTTGTGGAAGAAAATGGAAGTGTAGTATGAAGAGACGAGCGTATATATTTAGTGGAAAAACGTTAATTTTCTGGAAGCCAGAAATGAAAGCGAACAAATCAAAAGCTAGCCACGGTGTAAGTGTGAGTGATTGAGTGTAAAGAATTGAAAATAGAATACAGTGAACTAAGAGGCATTACTAACCAAGCGCAAGAGTGAGACAGGAGGAACTAACATAGTGACGAGGAGGAAGTGGACACTAATCAAAAGGAAAGGAGGGCGACAAAAACTTTGTGGAACACACCCCTAATCCACGCGCACCTATCCTTGTTCCTTCCTACCCTGTTGCAGGTTACAAGAACAGAGCAAAAGAAGAAGAAGCCAACCAAGTTTATGTTTGTCTTGTCTATGTGTTGTCCACGTGTTAGTCAATGTATTGTTCTAATATTTGTAATATATGTTTATGTGTTATGTGTTAATAAAGAAAATAATAGATAGTGACCCCACAAGCAAGTAAGTTCTACTATGGAAACTTATACCAGGAGAACATTCTGGACGAATGGTCCAAAGTCCGTCCCGCAACACCTGATGTCTCTGGCAGAAGGAACATAGGATCTTCTTGGAATGCCGGAACTCCGGCAATCCAAGAATCTCTAGGGACACACCTGCCTCAAGGCGAGAAGAACAAATATATTCGTGATGCACGCCCTTGGAAGTGCACAACACGGCTTGTGCAAAGGATGCAAATGATGTGCGGGGGTGGTAAGGTGGTCCCCCAAAACTGAAACTAAAAAAAAACTAAAATTTATTTCGAATAATTTACTAAACTCATTTGATATTACATAAGAAAGAAAGTGTTATCTTTATACATCATAAAACAAGCGAAGTACTAAATTTATAATTCATCGAAGTCAATGCAAATATTTGTTTTTGTCGTAATTACTGTTTCTTACTTAAATATGTTTTATCTTCATCATAACAGAACATTAATCTTTGTACTCAGTAAAAATAATGATTTTTCCATTTAGTAGAGTCACTCCAACTTGTTCTTGATGGACCCGTAACGTTTTTGTGGTTCATATTATGATATGAAAATAACAGTTTTGGAATTATTTTTATTGGTCAAGTATGAAAATTTGAAATTGTTTCATTGATCAAGACGTGTGTAGCTCGGTGGTTAGGATGCCTTGTAACTCTTACCAAGATGTCGACGTAATGCAACTTTATCCTTTCAGTAGATGTGGCAATAAGACTCTGTATAGCCTTTAAACATCAAGATTCAAACGTATTAATTAAAATATTAAACGAGAAAGTGTTGTCGTTCTCTTCGTATTTAAAAAAAACAAAGTTTGAATTATATTAGCATACGGTGAAGGAATTTGAAGATTTGTTTGCTTTGTGCACGTGTGTAGTTCGGTAATAAGTAAGGATATAAGTCTTGGAGGATAGTATATTGCCTCCCGACATTCGGTCCAATAGGGACGTGTTCCTTGGAATTGAAATGTAAAGTACATTTTGACGCAAGAGTTCTGGAGCATATAGCAGCCGATCTCAGTAGCCATGTAGACTAGGGCTCTAGGTCGCCGTTCATTAAGTTATAGGTTCGAATCCCATATGAAGCATGGATGTTTATCAATTTTAAAACTCATTGCATTCATATCATAGTGACGGGCTGAGGTCCATAGTTACTAAAATGGGCCATATAAAATCATATTAAAAAAACTTTTTGTATATATGTTTGCAACTCACAGTTTCTCCTTGATATATGTAGGTGCAGGCGCTTGGCTGCGAATGAAAAAATCTCTCTGTGCTACATCCCATTAGTATTCGATTGAGTTTATGTCGGGCAAATGTGCTGGCCACATATAGTTAACATTGTTCGGAATGCTCTTAAAACTAATTCTGGATAACTTTGGCGCGATGACATACTGCATTGCTGCATCATTCATCTGGAACATGCAACTTTTGTGGGCGTCTGCAGACGCTCACAGATGGTTGCCGTAGTGAAGCGTAGCATTTACAGGTCAATTGCGTCTTTAGCTAGAATAACTGATTTAATTGATGCCACATTTGAACTCCCCTCGCCAGTGTGGAAGCAATGGGCCAGCACGGGCAATAGTTGTTAGGGCCTGTGTCAGACAAACCATACGATCTACCAGAAATATTTCATAGATCTTTTTGGGCCTAATTACCATTATCGCATGCGCAGGTGATGGACTCGCTGTGTTCAGTGTCCTGGTAAAAAGGCACTTCGATGTGTCTTCAATTTCTACATCCCATAGATGCTAAGAAACACTCCACTGGCCTGCTGCGTTTGTTTTTGATATTCTCTATATTAAGTGTGCCTTAGAGTGAAACAAAAATTTAAAAAATACTATTTTCTGATAGTGAAAATAAGTTGAATTTAGTCTTTGTGAATAAGCCTGCAAAAGCATTTTCCTGGAAAATAAATTCTTGGGGTGGAGCAAGAGCTATGAAATTCCAATTATTGTAAATTTTGTGGTATTGTTACACATATACATTTGTATTTTATCCATGTGAAATTACGCTTTGAGTTTACATTTAAAATTTGTAAAGATTAACACTTAGCTCCGTGACTGTCACCCCTACTTTGCCAGAGGACTCGTGCGCATGCACTACTTGAACCAGTGACAGGGATGACAGTTGCATAGACAATTGTTACTTCTTGCAAGTTTTTTAATGTAAACCCAAAGCATAGTTTCACGTGGAGAAAGTAACACAAACAAACTTATACAAATATATTCAAATTTACACATGTAACAATAATCGTTGTGGAGACAGAGACGACGTTGGGAGAATAATATTAGAAGGGATATTCGAAAAGTAGGTGTTTGTGATGAAAACTGGCTTAATGTCTTGTTCAGGATATAATCCTATGGAGAAGGTTTGTTACAGCGGCGATGGACTTGCGAGTTCCGTAATCCATTGAGTAAATAAGTAACAATAACACAAAATTTACGATAATTAAAATTTCAAAGCCTTTGAGCTCCCTTAAGAATTTATTTTCCAGACAAAATCGTTTAGCTCAATTATTCAGGGAGACAATATTCAACTTTCTTTTCATTATTAGAAAACAGTCACACAGATTTGATGTATTTCGTTCCAACCTTAGCGAGTGTTGCTTACCTGTTAGCATGGGGGAGCTCTACCTAGATGCCGCTAATCAGCGTTATTAAACACCCCTGGTCAGTCTCTGTGTTGTGTATGGTGGGTGGTGGTGCATTCAATGAGGTATTCACAGTACGCACAGGATAGTGTGGATCGAGAATTATTGAACAGTTTAAACACCGATAATTATAATTACAATTTACGTCTCACTGGCTTCTATTCAAGTTAATTTATGAGATAATACCTCACAAAATGAAATTGTTGGTGTTAGCCTAAGCTGTCATGTGACGGTGGTACACTTCGCATAAAAAAAACTGCTACAGCGAACGCCGTGCAGCTAGGCAACCCAAATGGCACCTTCTTATCCCATAATCGTGTCTTTTAAACAGACCCCCTCTTTCTCTTTCCTTCGTCTCGCCCATACTAAAATCAGCAAACATCAAGAGCATGTTTTTGTTTTTCAAAATAGACATATATTAGTATCGATAAAATGAAAGAATAAAAGCGAGACGAATCAATATACATAAGTTGATGCAGGGAGAAATTTAAACACACAGTGAAACATTGAAACCGATGAACGTTTGTTAGACAGAGGCAGAGATATGAGAGAGAGAGAGAGAGAGAGAAGAAGAAGAAGAAGTAAAGATAAAAATATGGAATTTGAACATAGTAAAAATGTTAAGTTCAGTTAGCACACAATAGAGTTCGCTTCCCACAAATCTAACAGCAAGATAGAAGTGACTTTTGGACTTTATATTTGTTCATCGCTCTTTGAATGTATAAAGGGTTCTTCAAAAATTCATTAAGTCACTTTCAAAATGGAAACCAAACTTGGTGATCAGATTAAATACTCATGATTTTCCAGTGAAAATCCAGAGTTTTCAGACACATTTAGGATAATGTCAAAAGTGTAACACAGTTTTTTTTTGCGTGGGGTTCGGTTGCAAATTCGGTGAAGCTTATTGAATATACTGGTGCGGAATACTTTTTAATCAGGAATTCCACCAGGATTTGTTGATTGGGGGTGTGTAAAGTCAAAATTGGGAGGGTGGACTAGAGTTTTGCACGGTTTCTATCAAAAATTTCGGGGTAGTCTCCAGAATCGACAGCCCGACAGGGAACGGAGTTTGGCGGAATCACTGATTGTAACAAACCCAGTAGATGCCATAGGCTATACCTTCTATTCCAGACTACGAATGCAAAGTGAACATAAAAAGAAAAGGAATGAATGATAATTTTTCTGCTTAATTTCTATCAGAAAGAACCAAGATTATAATTCCAAACTGTATCAAAATGAAAAGTTACAAATGTTCAAAAGCAAAATTAGCATGTTCCTCATAGTCATAGTAAACTTTAAATGTTCCACATTGCAAACGTGAAAAGAAGAAACACGTGTAATAATATGTTGGCAAATTAGAGCATGGAAACGAATTTCGTGCCAAACGAATATAAAAATAATTTTTCTCTTGAAATGGTTAAAAAAGGGGCATTTGCTACTCATGTCTTAAAATTTGTCAGTTCTGGACATGCCACTATATATTCCACCTAATGCGAATATAACGTTATAATAATTACAACACTAATGAACTAGTGTTTATAACAATTCGCACAGATGAAATTAACACGGCAGAGCTGAAAAGGTTACCGACTGATTCGATGTAGATTTGACGCCCCGGAAGATGAAGGAGAGATTTTAATTATTTAATTGCGTTTGAAAAAGTGTTTAAAAGGATCGGAGATGTTACCCCGAGAACACAAAAAATACGACGTCAAAATTCAAAGTTAAATAGATTTTCCAGACCGTATCAATCGGTTTACCGGGTCACTCATGTTTGGGTCAGTACATATCACCGGGTCATCGAAAGTGACCCGAATTTGGCTGTGGAATACGCACAAACAGAGAGAGAGTGTGTAAATTAAGAGAATAAATAAACATGAATAGAGAGAAGGAGAGGTAAAAGAAGAGAAAGAAGCAGCGAAGACACGATAACAATAAATCAAGAAAGAGAGGAAGAGAGAAGGATCAATGAAAAATATGAAAACTACATTATCATTATGCTAAACAGCACACACACACCTGTTTACTCGGATTCTGACCAGTGATACTTCGTTAAGTTCTCCACAGTCCACAGATGAATCTTTGTTTGAATACTTCAGTGTTTGCGAAAAACAAACTGATTGGTGGGGAATCGAACTCAGGTTTTCAACTCAAGTCCAGCACGTTAGCGATACTGCAGAGGCGACTTTTTCCATATCGTGCTCAATACATGCTATAGTGTTTGTTTCTACGAATAATAACATGAAAATGGATACTTCATATCAATGTCGTGTTCTTAACTGTCCCCCCTGAGACTTAATTTGGACTTTTCCATCCAACATTCGAAAATCGTTTTTCTCTCTATAATGACTCATGTGCTCCATTCCACAGTCGGAAATATTATCCTTTTGTATGAGAAGTGATTAGATTCTTCACGACCGCTTTGTAAAAAAAAGTTGTTAAACAGGATTCGAACCTATGCTGATTTGTTTTTAATACTTCAAACTCCGGCACTTTTCCTCTACTACATTTTGCCAACGAAAGACAGCACTCATGAATTATGAAGTTCAAATGCGAGGAAAATGTAACATTGAGTATATGTGATATATTTTGTCTACGTATTCTTTAGTAAGTCAACACATGTGTATGCATGTCATGTTTGTCATGTCGAATTATGAAATGAATATATTATGTCAGTTTTAAGTACAAATCCAGTTTAGGGTAAGTATTATGACATTAAGTTACGATAATTTATTGTCTTTTATTTTAACGTAAACCAGCCTGAACGAAGCTAACATCATTAAAAAATATCATTAGCAAATGGAGAAGTTAAAACTGCAATTAAAAGTTCTAATACACTTCGTGTAATATGACAAATTGAGCGTAACACAACTTAAAACTTTTGACAGTTGTTATTTAAGTATCAAAAGTCGTCACTTGCAGGCGATTCCAACCTACAACCATAAGGTTTCCTACTTCAGCAAGTGCCTCAGGATTGAATTTGATTCGGCATCATATGTCTATATTACTCGAAAGTGTAGGTTTTGTAAATTTCCGAACGGAATAGCTTACTGACTGAAGTCGCTTAGCATCAAAATTATCTCCACATTTTCAACTTCTGTGGAATAAGAAAAGAATAATGTTAGCGGTGTAGAACTTGACTACCCTCGTCGCCCTCATGGCCGAAGTCTTTCAGGCCCTTGGTTATTTTACACTCAGTCAATTATAATCTTAGCGCACTCTTTAGCAGCACTTAGAAAGTTTAAGTTCAGAAATTGAACTATGTGGCAACCTTGCAACAACATGAGTTACCACTGCGCGGGTTTTAATAGAATGAGTGTATTAGTGCAGTTTTCGACTACTAACCTTTGTGAAAAAAATAATGTTTGTATATCTAGTCGTGAAGTAGCAAAAAATATGTGAATAAAAGTAATTAGAACTTTTCTCTTGTTTTTATTGTTCCTAAAATAAATTATAATACAGCGATGTTGCTATGTCTGTAATAATTAACGATGAAGTTTTGCTTATTCCCACTTACGTTAAATGCGGTTTTCGAAACTTTTAACAAATTATATAACATGGTTTTCATATGTATAAAATCTAACAAAATAGTAGTCAATAGAAGATTAGCTCATAAATGCACGAAACACAGTAACTGAAACAAAAATCAGTATTATATAACTTTTACTTTGCTGTTATTTCCGTAAGAGTTCAGCTTAAAGACTGTCTGCCTGATGTCTTCGTGGCCGTGCGGGCTGCGTCGCGTTATTTTTTCCCTTTTCGTGCATAAAGCTGGCGACGCGAGTTTAATCCCGAAGCTTGCTCTTCTTTTCTCACAAAGCTCCGTCATCTATGTTCGTATTGCTTGGACGTAATACTTTGGTTCCTGTCATTATGCAAAGAAATCTGACAACAGTTACTATTCCTTAAATAAGGGTTAACCATTTCAAGGTTTAGTCTAATAATATCGACAGGTTTATTAGTAATATCAAAATGTTTAGAAAGGAGAAGTTTAATCGAGGCCATATTCGCGGACGTCAAACGTGAGGTTAGTGACTCTCTATCTGCTTTACTGCAATTTAATCACTTGCACGAATCCTTAAAATGCAGAAGGCTAACCAGATGAAAAGCGTCTGCCAATTTTAAACACCAAATTAGAAACAGCTAGATAAATCGAGATCACTGAACCCAAATTTGAAGTCAGTTTCTCTGTACTTATCTTCGTTTAGGCGCTAGCCTCCATTACAGATGGAGGAATCAAAATTAAGAGGTCCAATATTTTAAGGTAGCTAACAGACAGAACATAGCAAGTGGACAGGAGAAATTAAAGGAGCTTTCTTGTTCTTGATCAATCTAAATCCACATTGTTCTCACCCAACGAATATCACTGGTTTCTTGATTTTGGTAAATTATACTATTTTAGAATTGCATTTCTTTAAGTAAACTTATATCAGGCCACATTGCATGCACAAAGTATCACTTTCTGATAGTATAATAATGGTTCTAAAACACGAGCAGCATGCCCCCTACTTTCTAAGGTAAGTTGGAGTTTTATAAATGAGGTTGGTGTATATTATTCCCCCAAATGCATCTAATCAAGTGAATAAAATATTTTACGATTTTGAAAGAAAATTATATTGGCGTAGGTCAGGGTTTCTCAACGTGGAGGTCGCGACCCCCAGAGGGGTCATGAGTTGTGTGTAAGGGGATCGCAAGAGAAGGTGAAAAATTAATTTAGCTATGGGTTGTAGGTTAAAACTAATAAATTTCGAAGACGATATTTTATTTTGCTTATTGTTTTTATAATTAGGGTCTACTAAAATAATGTAATTTGTTGAATAGTTCTGAATAATGTAATTAGGATGTTTATTATCAAATACAGCATATCAACGGTCATGTTTTGAAATGTCATGTTTTTAGTCGCAGGATGAAAAAGGTTGAGAAACGCTGGCGTAGGTGGAAAGCGAACCTGATTCTCAGTGTGGAAAGTGCACATAGCTAATCACGCGAATAAAAACGCCAGCAATCTGTTGTTATCCAACTTTCAGCTTATTCTTATTGCTTGTTTGCTTACACACTCATTTCGCGTACTTGTGGTTTCCCTCTTTTTCTGAATATGATTGTATTCAGATATTGTATCGATGAGGATGAGGACTCTCCCGGAGAGAAAAGTTGGTCTACTGCTCCAACGCTGACCAGACATGTTGGGAGAGGAGAGCCGAAGCTCACAACTGTGATCGCCACTGCCTTTTATTCAGAACAACTCCCCAATTGTATCTTATTACGATTGATTCAAACATTTGCATAGTTAAAATTAACAAAAAAATTAACATCTATTTACAAAGTAGTTCTGTAAACATTTCATGTAACTGACAGAGGAGGTTGAAAATTAGGAATAAAAATGTGTTAGTATTGTGAAGTGTATGTTTTCGCCTCCTAATATTATAACCACAGCACGGGATTTTCGAAACAAGGAATATTTCAATATAGGTTCTGACTCCTACATTCAATGTCCAAGAAGATGATATAGTCACGAAAGAAAATTATTACGGGAACAAGCATCGTTTTCTTTTTATAAACAAAAAAGCTCATTGATAGACACTCATAGCTTGAACCTGTCTCTTGAACTCCCTTAAACATATCACGGCTTAGGCATAGGTGAGTGTCTGGCCCATAAATATAAGGTAAATGCCCAAAACAAAAAAGACACTAAATATTATGTTCCCGAAATACTATTTTTTGGGTTTCTTTACGCCGAGGGAAATTGTCCCTTACATATGCGAGGGACTTTCGACCCCATAGCACATGTTTGGCCATTAAATTAGACTTAAGTAACTGAATAAATACTCGCAGACAGTACGCAACAAATATAGGTTCTACACAATAGAAAGGGAGATATATTCTCACTATATACCAGCATTATTCATGCCTGAATATTTTCAATGCATTATACATGTGCTTCTTTCTCTAATATTCAAGGTTATTTTTATTATATGGGAATATATTAGAAATATTCCGTGTATTATTTCACGATACGAAGTATTCTAATCCCGGGACAAGTTCCGGCATATTTCTAATTACCTAGGAATACTCCCGGAATATTAGGAATTAAAATCTAACAATGCTGGAATATCCTACTTGCAAGGGAGTCATTTTAAACTCATGCATAGAATGAGAAACGAAGTATAAAACACTTAAATATTCGTACCATAGTCGTAATATAAAACTGTCAGTTATCGGACGTTTCACTGCAATAATAATAGTAATACTTATTCCTATAAGCGTGACTTTGAACTTCACGACGCATAGAAACAGCATCAGCTGTTATTGTTTATTTTATTTTTCCTGGACGTTTGTTATTTTGGATATTAGTGGGCACTAATTTGTCTATAAGTGATTGAATTAAGAACTTTCCGCGTGCATTTTGGTTTAAAGAACTTACGAATGATGCTGGCTATTTCCAAACATGAACTTAGTAATTCATGGTTTTTATATCTAGGTGGCAAAATGGAGTAGAGGAAAAGTGCCGGAATTTGATATACTAAAACAAACCAACATAGGTTCGAATCCTGTTCAAGCCAGGTTTTTTTACAAAGCGGTTTTGAAAAATCTAACCATCACTTCTCATAAAAAATGGATAATATATACAACTGTGGAATGAAGCACTAGTCATTATAGAGAGAAAGACGATTTACGAATGTTGGTTGG
>JAGDQP010036709.1:0-18939 GCA_022664845.1 Lepisma saccharinum | reverse complement strand
ATTACTACATATTACATCTTCCGTATGTTTGTGACTTTTTCATGGAGAGAGTAAGAGAAAGAAGTAGAAATGCTTCAAAAATTGAGAAATTGGTTGTTTTGTGCAATTTTTCACTTCACACGGTTTCTTCTCTTCCATTTCCTTTTCGATGTCTTGCGCCGCTCTTTTGCTATTTTACCATCCGATTGAAGTACGTTTCTCCGTTCAAGCATATTGTTTCGCCGGAAGTGCACGAAAATATGTCCAGTTCCATCACCGTTGAAAATGTTTTTCAAACTGTAGTTACGAACTGTGAAAGACAATTTGTTCAGCCATTCTACATGACAGTCGGCATATTGACAATCCGCGATTTATTCTTAAATCACTACGAAAGTGTCCGTTATAGGGAGGTGAATATTGCGTATAAATGACAGAAAACACTGTCCGTGTCTGCAATGCAGAGTGTCCGCTTTAGAGAGGTTTGCCAATACGTTTCTTCTTATAGCGATGGTCGGGGATTACAAAATATGTCTGTTACGGGAGATGTCCGCTTTATAGAGGTGTCCGTTACTAGAGGTTTCACTGTATATATATATATATATATATAACACACAGCCATATACAATCCACTACTGGATGAAGCCTCTCCCGGAGGGAGGAGGTGGTCTACTGCTCCCACGCTGACCAGACGTGTTGGGAGAGGAAAGCCGAAGCTCTCAACTGTGATCGCTACCTCTTTATTCAGGGAGCTCCCCAATTGACCTCACGACGCTGGGTGGACGTCGTACATGCAACACCATCTGGATTACTGCAACGGTCACCCGTCCAAGCACTGACCAGACCCGGAGCTGCTTGACTTCGGTTATCATAAGGGAACCGGTAGACCAGCTCGGCTAGGGCATTGCCCCCCCCCCCATATATATATATATATATATATATATATATATATATATATATATGTGTGTGTGTGTGTGTGTGTGTGTGTGTGTGTGTTTTATCAAATTTTAATACACCATGAACACAGTATAGCTTCGCAATATGTCATGTATTATGTAAATGACCCAAATATATTATATACTCGTACATGTACTACTGCATAATGAACGCATATACTTACGTAGAATGTTATGTCCTTTATAGCGTAATTGTGATGAAAGAATTCCAAACCATAAAACTGAATAGTGAGGATGTAATGGGTATAATCAAGGAATCCAAGATGTAGAACTATGAGTTCATCACATGTTTGTTTATGACAGTGTAGATGTCGTGACCTGAAACATCGAAGAATTCATGACACAAACTACAGTAATTTAAAACTGAAAAAAAGGGAATTTTAAGTAACAGCAACTACTGTATCTATATACTTCACTTTATTTCAAATAAAAAATTAGGAGAAAATTACTTACATAAAGCGAATTAGATCATCATTTTGAATTATTAATAAGTTACAAGATTTAAAATTAATTTACTGCGATAAGCCTTATAATGTAATATAGCATTATGTTTCCTCTTTAAGAATGATTCTTAAGATAAACAAAGAATAGTAATTAGATATATGTTTTGGTTTAAATATTTTATCACTTTTCTAACTAACAAACAAAACAAGTGTAATTATTACTAAATTTCTATTATGACCAGTTGTGTCAATGAGACAATTAAAAAAACATCTAAATTTAATTAAAATGCAATCTTTTAGTAAACTATTGGAATCATTCAAATAATATTTTATAAATGTAGGAATTTGTTATGGAAAGATAATAACAAGTGAGTTACTAAAATTTTGCGTTAGATGTGTGCAAAACATATTACGTATTGTATTTGTCTCTTGTTTTCAGGAGGGGTGTAGCGCAGCATAAGAGACATCAACCACATGCAGCTCTAATTTAAGACACCATCACCGAAATTAGTAAGCTGTGTATGAAAGGAAACAAATAACGAACAAGGATTTGGTTATAATTATACGAACGTAACGCAGGTGTTAAAAGAATATTTAAGTGACATATATGCAACAAAAATGCCTTACAGATATGGCAAGTATAGTTTAGCGCATCTTCACATCCTGAACTATCAATTTCTAAACTCTCTATGTGGAATCACCGCTATTGATTACACTCAACATGTTCTGTTTCTAAATCATTATTACGTCAGATTTTTCACGTGGAACTCAACAATGATGATAGATATCTTCAAGGTTTACTCATGTGAATTTATTTGAGGTCTGTTCCTAAGAATTGATCAAATGTTATATTTTCTTGTATGATAAATTCAATGATGATTCGTGTGAGCATTATTAACACTCATTGTTGTTGTCTGATACATCTTACTAAATGCTTAAGTATATATCAATAAGACCTTTATTATATTTGTCTAAATGCACGTTAGGCAAAAATCCATCGTCGTTATTTATTGAAATAAAATATAGAAAGAACGTATCTTAAAATCTAAAATCAGATGTTGGCTTATCTGATACCAACGCAATATCACTTAGATAGATATATTCTTAATCTTCAATATACTTAGTTATTGTCAAGAAAGAGAATGATAGGACAGCCAACATTAAAAGGACGCGTAGTTATAATAAATAAACAAGATCTCCCTTTTACACTCTACTGATATAATTTCCTTTCTGCCTGGAATTGAAAATAATTCAGCAAGGTCACGAAATCTCATTGAGAAAGTGTTTTAAGACTTTAGTGGAAAAACATAAATATTATTTGCTTTCCGTAACTAGAAACATACGTCATTTATACAACCAAAAGAGAATTAAGTATTTAGGAGAAGGGACATAACGCTACCGAGCACTGAAGAATGTTTCCTTTCTGCACTACGAATAGCAAGATATAAAAATATGGATACAAAATGATCATCAGAAATTTGCTATTTTAAAATATAGGAACAAAATTATGGGCAATACATGAAAAATTTGTTCCTCAATATATTTATACTGATGATTATGAGGAGCAGGAGAAATACTGCAAGATGTAATATTTGTGCACTACCGAAAGCATCACAAATATTATGCATTATAAGTATCCATATGTTATCTGGCATGAATAACATTCTGGCTGACTGACATAAATTGATGCTGCGTCTCTGTTGATATAATTACATAGTAATTGTATCAATATAGTATAAAACAGTCTCAAGTCAATAATATATTCAAGTGATCAGATAAAGAAAAGAAAGTGCGTAACAATATGATCCTACATATGAAATGCAAGATTTTGCAAACATTTGTAATGGAGCAGTTTAAGCCCAAGCTACATTACCTCAGATCATATTAGGTTGCGTTGAGTTAGTTTAGTTTAAATTATTGCGTAAGCTGCTGGCTAATTAGCAAATCAGTCCGTTTTAATGTCATTATACTTTGATGCTGTTTCGTTAAGTTTTATTACGTTCGGTTTGTGTAAATATTAAGTTAGTTTTAAGAAATAGGTTGTGCACGCTTTAGTAAAGCCGTGATTTAAAATGGAACTACGTTCAATGTTTATGTTTACCAAATTTATATATCTATCAAAGCAATGTTATATTTTCTACGAAAACAATGTTCATACTATTATCTACAGATGATTACCGAATTGGAAAATATTATTTTGTAGCGAAAAATTGAATGTTCAAATTACGTAGTTGGCATATAGGCAAAATGTAACTGTGTTTGCAAAGCTATTTAAATTGGTGAATTGAAATATTGATTATGTTTATATTACCTGTAAATTCTGATACAATGATGTTTGGTGCAAATCGAAATCAGATGAGGAATTATGAAGCTAGTAGCATGTTATTTTACCGAACAGATGTTGTCGTGTTGCGTTGATACACTGGGCTGTATGAATCTATGTGTCACGCAACTTGCGATTGGCAGATGAATGTTTAGGCAGGAGAACAGTGACGAGACACCAATCGATAGATGGTGGGAATAAATGCTTGTTAAAAATTAAGATGAACTTTAAATTATGAATATTTCATTTGGAGAACAATTTTGTGTTAACTAATTTTGATAATTATTCTGTAATATTGTTTTTATGAAATGTTATTTGTTAATATTTTCAGTTAAGATGGAAAGAACTTTATGTAAAGAAATAAGTTAAATATCTTACCAAAGGGTACCACTATACGATCATAGTGGGGATTCTTCAGAAAGAAGGTTTCTTTTCATGTTTATATTCTATAAACATATTAGATTCAATTAAACGCCTTCAAGTTGATACCTTCTTAATTAATGTGGCTTCAGACCGCTGGAGTGAAACACTCTTAGACAGTCTTAAATAATTATTATCAGCCCGAAAATTCTCTAAGAAGGAATCATCTATCGTCGTGCTGGATAACTATAACATTTACGGTCGAACCCATATAAAAGTAAAAGCCCTGAGATTAAGAAAAGAGTTTCAGATTCAAAAGAATACCATACTGAGAAAGAAACATATTATTATTATTATTCGTCTCGTAAGATATACTATTTCATATACGTATATGGACGCTTCAGTAAGAAACCACTTTTTTATTATATTCACATTATTATTTAACCAAAAGTAGGTAAAACAATTTTTTTTTAAATAATAAAAAACTTTTTAGACATACTTTTCTTAAACAATTCATACTAAAAATTAAAAACTAATTTTGTTTATGCATTACGAAAATGAAAAGCATGGGGGGCGCTCTAATATACAGTCAATTTATAAATTCTTCAATTGGTGCGCCTCATGCTTTTCTTTTCAGTCATGCATAAACAAAGGAGTACTGCGCATAAGGGCCGTTTTCTGAACCTCAACCGATTTTCATAAAATTTTACACGTAATAACTAGACCACATGAGAGTTCCTATAATACAAATTCTACGTCTATACCACTTCCAGTTATCACGGAAAGCGCGTCCATAAATAACCACTTCCGAATTCTATTTTTTATAGTGTTGTTCAAAATAAATTCTGATATCTCCTGAATGGTTTAAGCTATTAAATCCAAATTTCGTTTTGAAAGTACTAATATAATGAGCATGTTACAGTGTACGCCAAAAGACTATATCTTTAACTGTTTTGGAGATACAAATTAATTTTCTTATGTAAACGTTCAATTTTACTTATAAAAATGCATCTTTTCTAGGAAACTTAGTGTTTTTTAACCATCAGTCCACTACAGTTACAAAACGATACTTTTCTCAAATTATCTTCATGCGATGTAGAACATATTCAAAAATCCTTGGTAACTGATGGGGGCTGAAGGTTAGGAGAAACATTTTATATTCTGAAGTTGAGTACGTCACGTGGAAGTATATGTTTGAGATTCAGCTCAATCAACCATTATATCTCTGAAAGTTCTTATGATATCCAAACCACATTTGTGGTTTATCATAAGAACTTTCAGACATATGATGGTTTATTTAGTTGAATTTCAAACATATACTTCCACGTGAGGTACTCAACCTTAGAGTATAAAATGTTTCTTCTACCCATAAGCCCCCATTCAGTTACAAAATGGCTTTTGAATAAATTTTTCTACATGACATGAAGATTCTTTGAGCGAAGTCTCGTTTTGTAACTAGTGGGGACTGATGGTTAAAAAACACAAAGTTTCCTGGGAAAGGTGCATTTTCTAAAAGTAAAATTAAAGGTTTACGTAAGAAAACTAATTTTATCTCCTAAATGGTTAAAGATATAGTATTTTTGTTTACACTGCAACATTGTCATTATATTGGCACTTTTCAAACGAAATTTGGATTGAATAGCTTAAACTATTATGGAGATATCTTAATTTATTTTGAATAGTACTATAAAAACTAGAATCCGCAAGTACTCAACCTTAGAGTATAAAATGTTTCATCTACCCATCAGCCCCCATCAGTTACAAAAGGATTTTTGAATATGTTTTTCTACATGAGATGGAGATTCTTTTAGCGAAGTATCGTTTTGAAACTAGTGGGAACTGATGGTTAAACAACACAAAGTTTCCTGGGAAAGGTACATTTTAATAAGTAAAATTAAACGTTTTAATAAGAAAATTATTTTTATCTCCAAAACGGTTAGGTATATAGTATTTTGGTTTACACTGCAACATTTTCATTATATTAGTACTGTTGAAACGAAATTTAGATTTGATAGCTTAAGCCATTATGGAGATATCAGAATTTACGTTGAACAAAACTAAAAATATTAGAATACGTAAATACGCATCTTTAGAGTATAAAATGTTTCTTGTAACCATCAGTTACAAAATGATTTTTGTATATTTTCTTCTTCATTACATGAAGACAATTTGAGCGAAGTATCGTTTTGTTACTAGTGGCGGCTGATGGTTAAACAACACGTCGCTGTGTAAAATTTTATCATTGTATAACGTCGGGAAATGAGTTACATTAAGTTTGAAAGACTTGAGGATACCACGAACCATTGTGAACTAAAGAAAGAACGTAAAAATACGATAATTTACGAACTTTTTTTCTCTTTACTTTAATGTATCCCTTCCATTTGTATAAGTACAATGTACAAAATTTTATTTCCATAAATTTTGGAATTATAGGAATTATTTGAAACCCCTAACAATATATACCACTGGAAAAATCCTATGGTACATAATGTTCATAATGTTTCCTTTCAAATTAGTAAGTTGACGAAATATGAAGGCAACTTACTTCGTTGGTCGGTCACGTATTAACGCACTTCAGTTGTAAATACTTTCCTCAAATTAGAAAGAAAACAAAACAATTAATTAGAAATTATAGACATAAAGGAAAAGCTATACACTTTTACAAATCTTTGTTAAAAGAAAATCGTGACAAATATCTTGGTAAAACCTACTTAGCTTAGGTAATACTTAATATAAAATACAAAATAGAAACAACCCGGACAGGTAATATAAAACGTAAAATTTTATTCAATATACAAATTTATCACTAGCTTTTCCTTTACTTTCTTATTTAAAGTAATATATAAATTGTATTGTGTATCTTCTATTTTATTTACATTTCTTTGCTGTATTAGTATCTCTCCTAGAACATTTCAAGTTTGAAAGATAATGTTCCATGCCTGTGTTGAAGTTGCCAGTTTGGTGGTACTGAGGATAAACCAGTCAGAATGGCTGGCGTAGACGGAATTTGAACTTACTCTGTCTCGCTAATGGGGTCAAATATTCACCACTACATCATGTAGGTTGGGTTATTTATCTTCTACTAACTAAAGTGAAATATCATCAGTAATATGCTGTGTCCAACCAGCCACTAAGAGTGGGTATTATCATCCGCAGATAAGTTCCAGTTATATAAATCTGGAGGATTACTTATGGGTAAATGTTGCATCAACTGTCAGTTAAGCTGTCTCTGTCAGTAACTGCTAATGGAAGTAC
This sequence comes from Lepisma saccharinum, assembly GCA_022664845.1. NCBI lineage: Eukaryota > Metazoa > Arthropoda > Insecta > Zygentoma > Lepismatidae > Lepisma > Lepisma saccharinum. Next base: position 11,626 of record JAGDQP010036709.1, on the reverse strand, counting down.
CGGATAACATTTTATCTCTCAGATAAATGTGTAAACCGTGAAGCAAGGAAAGAAGAAAAAATCACCAAACTGTGTGTGGTTGAAGAGAATATGCCATCAAATATGCTAATAAAAATTATCAATTTGCACAATTCAATTAAATCTAAATTAAAATAACTAGAGACGGATAGATACCAAAATTTCTCGATACCCGATATCGATACTTGTTTCAGTCCTCCGATACCCAATACACCATATTTCCCCAGTAATGATAATTATAAATAATTATTATAATTAAAAATAAAATTCAAATATACAAATTTTCTATCCTTAACATTTTGACTTTATTACCTTATTCTATTTTAAATATTTATAAACTTTACGCCTGATAATAATGATAATTAAAACAGTTAACCTCGATCATACACTTCCAGTCGAGTCTAATCACACATGGGCAGTATCGCGATGAAAAATTAGTATCTTGGCAAATACTCGATACTTCGGGTAAAAGTATCTCTATAGAAGTACTCGATACTTTTAAGTGATATTGAGTTTCGAAATAAGCGATACTTTGTACGATACTTCCTGGCAAGTCAGTCCAGTCGTCGAGAGAAGGATCCAAGAAAAGCAATACGTCCAAGTCTAGATGTCAGTCGGTGTCACGTATGTTATGAATTGTGGTGTGTGCTGGTAACATCGATAGAAATGGCGTCACATTTCCCGGCAGCCAAAGAAATTTTATATGCAGTTCTTTGGACCACTGTTTATTTTTCTTTAGTCGATGAAACCATGTCAAGTATAAGTATCGAGATACTTCTGTAGAGTATCTGTATCTTCTACTCATTACTTTTTAATAAAGTATCGTGTATCGGTATCGTTTACTCGTTATTTTTTAATAAACTATCGTGTATCAGTATCTAGATATTTTCCTCGTGGAGTTCCAGCGTCGAATATAGAAGCAGAAGATCTAAAAATCTCAATTTCAATACATACTTATTGATCTTTATGTTCAACCATTGTATCTCACTTCTCAACATAAATGGAACATAGCAGACCAATTCCTTTGAAGTAATTTTGTTTTAAAAACTAAAGAAGCTTTCACTTTTATATGTAAACTATAATGTTCTACTTCGAGGCTATTTTCAGAGAAAGATACCTCTGTCAAAAGACATAAAAGTATCGAGTTCAATATTTAAGGTATCAACCAATACCGATACCAGGAAAGTATCTGTGGTATCGAGAATCCATCTCTAAAAATAATAATAAAGTGATGCAAATAAACAAACCAAATTCCACTCAATTTGTGTTTCAGAGCAATAATCAGTATCGCATTACAAACAAATCATAGTGCCATATATTTTTAACGTACGAAACTGTTACAGCAAATGGAAAACTGACTTATTAAACGTTAATGTAATTTCCATTCCTTCTAAATCTCAGCTGTCCACCTTCACATTTCCGTGGTGCTTATGCAGATACGGACTTCAAACTACCAACCAATTACACATGTAATGCACTATGTTATGTTACTGGGTTTACTAAACGTACTACATAAAAGTTTTAGTAGGAAAGTGCCCTTGTACACTATGTATAAGTAGATACTTCCTTGGTTCATAATAGTATTATAATATTTGTAGCATAAAAACCTGCAAAACCACTTTGCTTCCTTGTGTATAGCGAATAAATGTTATTTGTTACCCTTTTGAATGTTTTCATTACGCATAACCTGTTTCTGTTCCTAATAGCTCGGTTGATGCAGGAGTATTTGGATTTAAATAATTGACATAGAACAATGAATTGCCTCTGAATTTCATAATTGGAAGAAGCTTATGGAAAATATATGCGGTCAACTGAACTTTATGGCCACTAAAATATATAACATTTACAAGACATGTGCAATATTTCCTACGTGTGTGAAAGTGTTGAACCGCAAAATATAACAATGCTTCGGTTCATCAAAGTGTCAAATCAGAAGAGCGAGAAGTGTCTGGGTTTATTTAGCTGTTTCGCGTTTTGGTGAGCACATGGAGGGAGTGTTAGACGTCATGTGCGTCGCGTATAATGAAAGAAACTATTTTTCTTCAATATCTTCATGCATTCTGAAATAAAGGAACACAAACGTTTTAATATTACACTAATTACGTAAGCATAATATCTACATTTTTAAATAGATGTAAAAAAATATTTATTTAATTAGTTTTCTCAGTTTCAGATAACGGAATGTTAGAAAATTTTCCTTATATCCCCTACCACGCGTTACTTTCACACAGCCAATGACAGATCCCGTCTCATAGCATTCCTACACATTGGGGAAAGATGGATATCTTTAAACGGGAAAACCCAATTGAGCTAAATGGAACATAAAAGTTACTGTCAGTGGCATCTGGTAGCTACGAAACTGATAGTTTATCTGGATGTGATAATACCCACCCGAAGTGAAGTTTGAATTAATTTACATCGTCGTTTGTTTCCTGCCATACGACTTTGCTATAAAAAAGTATTCCTTCTTCTGTAAATGTAGTTAGGTACTCATTAAGAGAGCATGTTTATTGTATAGCCAAATACATAAATATTACCTATTATGTGCTTGGTCACTTCGAAGAACAGTTGCAAGTTTGTGATCTGCCGTTAAGCCTTGAATGGTCACACTCACATGAAAGACTTTATCGTAAGTTTCATCTGCAATAAAAAGTCAAAGTTAAAAACTATTAGATTAATAAAATACAAACACTAAGGGTGAGGTTAAACCCTTTATTGAAAGTTGACGAACCGATCTTAAGAGTTTTCAAAAATATTACATTTGTTAACTAACAGTTTATTAAATGGTTAACGAAGATTGGTGAAACCCACCATAAGACTTATAAAAATGTAATATAATGTTTCCGCAAGAAACTAAATAGAGCGTCAAAATTCCTTAAACAATCATCACAATATATTGGCTACAGTAATTAAATTAAATATAAGTTTTCAAAAATGTTGGGATGTAAATTATCTTCCTACAAAAACATCAGAGGTACAATCTATTACCTCATTTATGTTTTCATATAATATGTTCGCATCTTATGGACAGGATTGCAAGAATTCCAAAGAAATTTATCATAGCTTTGGCCTGATTAACATATTATTTATTATTTGCATAAAATGTAAATACAATACAGATAGTTACCATCTATATTTCCGGTAAAGACCTTAGCTATAACCCACAACTGTTGGCTATAAGTAGTCATCTCTGGACTTTTCATTATGAATGGGCCAGTAGCCATTTCACTCCCATTCAATTTTGGGTGCAGTTCAGATGCTCGTTGTTCTGTTGTGGTTGTAATAGGAGGACCTACATCAAAAGAATTACAAGAACATGCTAGAAAATATAGTTTATTTATTCTGGCTATTATAAGCAGCACAATATTGTTTCAATATGAGATGGATTTTAGTCTTAAAAATAATTATGAAAATACTACTTAAGGAAACATTTTTCACACAAATGCACAGGATGAAGTTCCGTGTTTCAAAGTCTTAACTCCATTGTCACAAATGCACAAAGTAAGACAGTACAGCGTCAAAAGAACAGGGAGTCATATGGTAGGTGATCGCATTACAGCAATATTTGATTGCTGTGCTGTATTGGTAACCACATGAAAAATATTACTTTCTTTGGCTTGTGACCCACGAGTTAAAATTCCGAATATAAAGAATTTCATTCAATGGGCTTATTTGTGTAACTAGTGCTGTCCTAAAATATTTATTAACATGAGTATTTATTTCTCAATTTCATTTATCTATATAATTTTCCTTTTGACCCTTTTCTATTTGTTGTTTTATTGTCATATAAATACATATAATAATGGCCCTACTCCTTGTGTAATCGTATGTAGATTCAAACGTTCATTTTTTAAATATAAAACATATTAGGAGCCGCTCGAAGTCACAACAACCCATGAAAGTTTATCATTTAAAAATGCATCCATCTTTTGTACATTTTCCTTACATGTCACTGTAATTATGTAATATATCTGGTGTAGTAAAAAGTAATCCATTATTTTGCCAATAGATGGCTTCAGTGATCAGTATCTCGCGTTGTACAAGTCCGATCGGGTTCAACGAGATGGCGTTCAAACGATGAGATTGCGTACTACAAACACTGTTCAGATAGTTGTGATGAGTTGACTCAGTGTTGTGTGAGCGCGCGTCAAAATGGACACTAGCAAAGAGAAAATACGCTATATTTTACAGTTTTTCTTCGATAAAGGCGAAAACGCAAGCCAGGCGGCTGCAAATGTGAATAGTGCTTATGATCCTAATACTGTAACAGCCAATCACGCGCAATTTTGGTTTCGTCGATTCCGTGCCGGTAATTTTGACGTCAAAGATGTACCACGCACTGGAAGGCCACGTGTCGAAAATGTCGATAAAATCATGGACATTGTCGCGTCCGACCGTCCTGTAAGCACTGTTTCGATTGCCCAAGAGCTAAACATTGCACAAAAAACCGTGTGGAACCATTTGCATAAGGCTGGATACACAAAGAAGCTTGATGTATGGGTGCCACGCGAGTTAACGCAAAAAAACCTCATGGACCGAATTTCCATCTGCGAATAGCTGCTGAATCGCAACAAAAGCGACCCATTTCTGAAGCGGTTGGTGACTGGTGATGAAAAGTGGATCACTTACGACAACGTCACGCGAAAACGGTCGTGGTCGAAGCGCGGTGCGCCGGCGCAAACGGTGCCCAAGCCAGGATTGACGGAAAGGAAGGTTTTGCTGTGTGTTTGGTGGGATTGACAGGGAATTATCTATGAGCTGCTCCCCTACGGCCAAACCCTTAACTCGGAACTATACTGTCAACAATTGGACCGTCTGAAGGCAGCAATCGCCCAGCTTTGGCCAATAGGAGAGGCATTGTGTTCCACCAGGACAACGCCAGGCCACACACATCGATAGTGACTCGCCAGAAGCTCCGGGAGCTTGGTTGGGAGGTTCTTATGCATCCACCTTATAGTCCGCCACTGAGTGATTACCATCTGTTCCTGTCCATGGCGAACACGTTTGCTGGTGCAAAATTCGCTTCAAGAGAGGCTTGTGAAAATCGACTGTCTCAATTTTTTGCCAATAGGGACAAGGGCTTCTATGAGAGAGGCATGATGATATTACCTTCCAAATGGCAACACGTTATCGAACAAAACGGCGCATATGTGACCTAAATCGGATCATTCTAACTATGGTAAGTCAAGCCTTCAATGTCATGCAAAAATAATGGATTACTTTTTACTACACCATATATTAGAAGAGTAAAGTTATTTTTAGAAAGTTTAAAAACTAATGTTTCAAATTACACGATAGAAAAGATAGTTTATCTTCGAAGACGCCAGAGTTTTCCACACATAAAAAGGCAACCTAAGGAATTATGGACAATCAGATACCTTGGATATAGATTAGATCACAAAACCGAAATAATAACATCTCAGTTCAATTAATGGTCATTCAATTTGTCATACGAGAAGATCTGAATAACTAAAATCTACTACAAGAAAGGAGAACATTTATTTTCATTGGTCTTATTTACAGTGATTTTGTCTATGCAAATATCACATTTATTTTATATTGTGCCTTGTAAGTTCCAACTTAATTAGATCCTGGACCTTTCTTTCAAACTCGCAGTTCTTCTCGATTTGAACTTTGTGACTACCAAGTAATTTTATTTCTGTTTATCGACAGATAATTTTATTCGTTTACAATTAATCAAGGTGTCGTCAACACATTGTTATTATTTACTTATTTTTAATGACAGAGTTAAGGCAATTACACTTTTTTAGCCTATCCATTTACCAATTATAAATTGTACTGATTTGTTTTCTTATTCTCCACAGCATTTTCTCTATCCGATAATCCATCAAGTTGAATAAAACCAAATATTCAAATCATCCCCAGCTGAGTGCTAACTTTGGGCAAGTTAAATGCAATTATTTATGGAAGTTGCTCGCAAGTAGTAATACAATTGGTTCTGCTTATAACCTATAAATTACGTTCCACAACTGAAGACTATCGTAGATGTGAAAATAATGTTGAATCACATAAAACCTACGAAGAATAAAGGGTAGAATAAGATCGAACTCGAAAATTGCATATGATCTCACAATATCTTGTTAGCATTTAAAATTACGGTTTCTATCTTGTAGTTGACGCAGTGAAGTTCAAAAGTAAAAAATCAAGAAAAGAAGAAACGTTGAAAATCAACATGCAAAGCTGTTTGTTAACATTTAGGCGTGAGTAAAAGTAAGGTATTAGATAGGTAGACAGGTCTTATTTAATATTAGATGTTAAAAATCTAAACAATCTGATAGAAGGTAAAAAGTGTTTGAAATATGTACTTAAGCTACTTTGCTATGTTAATGAAATATATGTTTAGGAGATATAGTTTTCCAAGTATGCTTAATTTTTTATGTTTTCCATATGATTTCTTAATTCTAATGAAGACAATATTGATGAGAAGTGTTCGGCAGCAACTAGGATAATAAAAGTTGGTACTGTGAAATTGATAATTATTTATAATATATTGAGTTTTGTGAATGGTAGAAGTTCACATACAACTTTTCAAAGAAACTATAACGATGTGTAATTGAGCTCATCTTGTTGTTTACATATTATTGTGGCCAACTTTAAGTACCTGTAGTCGTTGAACATTGAGGTACTCCAAACAATTAACAACGTAATAGTAATAATATAATAAACTGTCGACATAGAATCCAATGAGATGACACATGCATTATCACTCAACCACAAAATAAAAAATAAAACATGATTTCTAAGCAGATAAAGAAGTAAAAATAGTATTAACTCAAAATTAAACAAGATTTTGTGAAGTTGTGACAGAGAACATAGATAAATGAACGTATTATAATCAATCAATATTACATCTGAAATCTACGTGTACAACGGAAAGTTTGGCATTAGAAAGGCAAAAAAAATGTCTTTCGGTATTACCTGCTAGTCCTATGAACACGGCTAATCCGAAGCAGGCAAAGAAAGCAACAAAAACCATAACAAATTCCCGTTTGTGCATAGAATACAAACGCATCTGGAGGGACCTGTAAGAATCAAATGTACTTCAATTAAATTGATGCAGATTTAAGCCAAGATCTAATTTATATTAAAATATATTTATTTTTCTTATACGTGAGTAAAACATTTCCAAAAATGTAGAACAATTTTCATCCAAAATTCCACATGTGTATTGCAGATCCTTTGTGGTGCATTTGTATTACAATATGGATACCTGTGAATCTGGACACGATACTAATTGTGTAAGCATGTGTGTGTGCCACGCACCAACAATGTCTAGCTTTAATGTGAATCGTCCAAGTATTACTCACTCCTATCACGTGTATAGTGCATGTATGTATAATATTTTATAGTTACCTTTGGATTGTATTTGCGTGGTAATTGATTGCATAAATGCAAAAACATGTAACAGATCTCTAATTTTAGCTTGACTCGTCATATAGGCTCTCACTCACTATCACAGACTATTACCTGAGTCAGTACCCGAAATTTGCATCATTTTAAACCTGATTAGAACCAAGTTATCAGTCCTCTTCGGGAGACAAACCACAGATAGTAGGTGAGCATATGTCATCCCGTGGCAGATTTCGTGAAGATTAGATGGGAGGGTGATTTTTTAAATTTAGAACTCCCTCCTGATGAATAATTTCTATGGTGTCACCCTTTGATGTGTAGCAGGTGGGCTGATGACGTCATCAACATGGCCGCCGACAATAATCAGAAAACACCTTATATCTCCGTTATTTGTCACACGATTGTTTCGTGTTATAACTCATTTTAAAGATAACTAAATTTACTATTAAAAAGGTTATTACACAAGTTACTCTAAAACTTATGGTTGCCAAGTAATTTTTCTATTTAGTAAAATAATAAACAATAGTGAAAGAATTAATCTAAAATTACTCCGTTCCCTGTAGTTTTAGGGCAAACTAATAACACTTTATATAGGGAATTTTATTATATTTAAAATTAGCTACAATACAAGAAAACTGGACAAGAAATACTTGAGATATGGTCTGTCGTCTAGTTTAGTTCGACAGTGAACTTGACAAGTACGTTCGAATGTAACCGGACGAAAAGCTTAAAAATTATTTTTCCTTGTCAGACTTCGAGAAGATTATATGGCATGCTCATTTTTTTATTTATAATTCCCTCCTGATGAATAATTTGAATGGTTTCGTATGTAGAACGTCATCCAGATAGCCGCGAAAATATTCATGAAACACGTCGACTCAGCTACTTGTCGTCCAATATTTTAGTGTTATAGCTTGTTTTAAAGATAATTAAATTTACTATTAGAAAGGTAAATAAAACTGGTGATTTCGAGGAAATTTTTCTATTTGATAAAATAATGAACAATGTTGATAGAACATCTTTTTATTTACTCCGAGAAGACAGCTTTAGTTGATATATTTATTAGATCTGGACTATCATAAGAAAAAGGATTTCCCACTCGTTTGAAATTTGTACGTAATTTTTTATTGCAGCGTCCTTCCTAACTATTACTTGTTTGGAATCATCATATCGCTTAAGCAGAGCTCTTTGTTCCTTGTTTACATGTCTCGTCAGATATACGTTTTAGCTCTGCTGCTGTCAAATATGCACGAGGGGTTTGTGTAATCCCCACTAACAAGCCACCCGCAACCTTCAAACCTCTAGTTTCTAGTTCAAGTGCTTCATCAGCATCTAGAATACAGAATAGAATGTTACTTTCCCTAACAACCCAGTTCTTTTAAACTCATTCCATATAGAAGGATAGGTTTCTTTATATATTCGCATTTCCCGCTAAGTAGTAGGACAACATAGTATATTAAATATTAAAGGCTAACGAAAAAAATATCCAATCATAATCATGTATAAAATTTATGACTCATATGTAAAAACTGTTTCTGATACCATTTTTCCTCCTGAATTCAAACACGTAATCCTTTTTTCCCTAGCACATCAGGTTTTTCCACAATTTGGAAAAAAACATGTTGACTGAGTAATAAAAACAATAGTGTTTGGTGCATACGAAACACATTTGGCAACCGCGCAAAATGTGGCAACGCCGAGACGTCAGGTGAAAACAATATACCAGACAGTTATAAGTCGAGTGTGGAAGTGTTGTTGTCTGTTCTGCAGCGGTGTAGGTGTTTACTTTGCAGTTGTTAGAAAAGAACACCTTGTTATCATGGCGAATCGAGGTTGCGTAAATCACCCAGATTCATTTTGTTATATTTGTGGCAAGTAGAATACGGTCGACTTTCACTGAATTTCAAGATGGCGGCCGTGATGACGTCATGAGCCGGGTAGGTTGGTTGTTTGTGTTGCTGTAAGACATGGTGACGTCAGCAGAGGTGCTTGTCCAAGGCTATGAGTTGAATGTGGGTGGTAAAAGGTATGACGCAATCGTTTCTGTAAGAAACACTGAATTCCAAGATGGCCGCCATGGAGCGTCGTAGTCCAGTGGTTGATGGCTGCTGACGTCAGCGGGGGTGAATGAACAAGGCTATGAGTGAAATGGGAAAAAGTATTACGCAACCGTTTCTGCAAGAAACACTGAATTTTAAGATGGCTAGCACGGAGCGTGGTAGTTCAGTGTTTTCGCAAGTGGTATGTGGTGACGTCAGCAGTGCTGATTGTTCAAGATTGTGGGGAAATTTGGAAGGATTGCATAATGCTTTATTAGAAGAAACACTGAAAAGTAAGATTGCGTCATCATAGTTGGTGATGAAGTGGAAATTCCGATTTCATAACAGCAAAGTCCAGTTTGAACAAGATCGTAGGTGACGCCAGCAGGGCTGATTGTACAAGGCTATGACGACAGTTGGTGAAAAGGTATTACACTGAATTTTAAGATGGCGCCTGGAAAGGTCATTCCTCTACAAGATGATGAAAGAAGAACGAAACAGGGTTGCTAATCAAATGCATGGAAATAAAGCAACAAGACAGGGTTGCTAACCAAATGCATGTAAATAAAGCAACAAGACAGGGCTGCTAACCAAATGCTTGGAAATAAAGCAACAAGACAGGGCTGCTAACCAAGCGTATGGAAAGAGAGAAGCAAGACACGATTGCCAACAAAATGCAGTAAAACAAGTGACCAAAACAACAGAGTGGGAAACAACATTCAATAAAAAACTGAAGGACCCAACACATTTAGAAACAAGGGAGCAAAACTGGAAAGAAACAAGGGAGCAAAACTGGAAAGAAACGAATGAAGACGAAGTTGGAACGAATGAATAAAGGGTACTTCCTTTTCTTTTTTGGTAAAAAAAATGTACATTTTTTTAGTTGGTTTGCTTCCAACGCCGTATTTTTATTTTCCAGGGTGGCTTCCTGGAATGACTTGGAAAAATTGTAGGCCTTCTTATATGGGATAAAATACAGTAAAGTAGTTATGAGAATTTGATATTAAGTTAAAAATAATTATGAAATCTTCTCTTGTTTGTTTAATTTATGTTTGGTAGAGTACAAAAGTATATTTAAAATCATTTCTGCATAAAAGAAAAAGCAAACAGTTATTTTATCATTAAAATTCTTGGGGAATAATACAAAAAAAATTTTAGCGCCATCTATTGAGCAATTTTTAAAGTAGGTTAGAGGGTGTGTTTGTAGATGACGATTTGAATTGGTTAGAATGTTTCTTGTATATAATAACTATTCACAACTGTTGATCAGAATAATATAATTGTAAAGTCTAATTGAATTGAGTATTTAGTAAAATCATAATCATCAGAACTTTACATGAAAGCTTGCGTTGCTAAAAGTTTTCGAGCCGAGTCCTGTGTTGGAGGAAGTCCCTAGAGATGGCAGAATGTCCCTCGAACTTTTAGCTACCTTACGATTGTAGAAAGTAAATTTTAAGATTGGTTTTAATCGAGTGTTTAAGTAAAGAGTAGGAAAAGTAAGGAGAATTGTAAAATGTGTTGGGAATGTACAGAAGTATAAAGGACTTATTTGAGTTGAGTAACCAATTGAAATGCGTGCTGATAGATATAAGGGCTGATTTTAATGAAAGCTTGCCTTGCTAAGAGTTTTCGAGGCGAGTCCTGAAAATGTGTTGGGAATGTACAGAAGTATAAAGCACTTATTTGAGATTGAGTAACCAATTGAAACGCGTGTTGATAGATATAAGGGCTGATTTTAATGAAAGCTTGTCTTGCTAAAAGTTTTCGAGCCGAGTCCTGTGTTGGAGGGAGTCCCTAGAGATGGCAGAATGTCCCTCGAACTTTTAACTACCTTACGATTGTAGAAAGTAAATTTTAAGATTGGTTTTAATCGAGTGTTTAAGTAAAGAGTAGGAAAAGTAAGGAGAATTGTAAAATGTGTTGGGAATGTACAGAAGTATAAAGGACTTATTTGAAGTTGAGTAACCAATTGAAACGCGTGCTGATAGATATAAGGGCTGATTTTAATGAAAGCTTGCATCGTGCTTGTACTACCATTGTCTGTAAAGAAACATGCTGAAGTTTGCGTGGTAGAGTTAAGAATCTGCTTGTTACACGGGAGAGGATTAAAATATAAAAAATGAACACAAATGAATTGATTGTAGCGTCACATTGACAGCTGCAGTTTGGTCTTGTGATGAAGACGTGGAATACTTAAT
>JAGDQP010036708.1:0-18939 GCA_022664845.1 Lepisma saccharinum | reverse complement strand
TATATATATATATACACACAAAAACTTTAACAATGTAATCATATTATCGGAATGCATCTCTAAAAATGTTTCATAAATTTCCTTACAAGTACAGTAAAGTTTCCCTACACAATTTCTTCCTTAGATTCTTTGCAAATGTCAATGCAATTGTGCTAAGCTGTGTCCATAGGACTATCATTATAGCATGCTATACATGTTAGTGGCAATAACGGTTTCCGATGTTCTATGATGCTTATTATTTAATCACAACTAACTTTTTAGTACAACCTTCACAAACTACTAATATGTACAGTTTCATCGGCACCTAGTTTCGAGTCCCCTTGTTGGCCATCTTTATAAAATTTGTTCACTAATCATAATGTACTGTCTCATTATCAGTTTGTCCAATAAAATATAAGCAAAAACAAATGGTTTAAAGCACATTTGTACAACTCAAATACCATAAATGTTCCATAAATAACGTATTTCTTTATCATTCCCAATGACAGCAATATCCATTCTTAGATATTTTCAATAAATATTTTATCTAGCACCATCAATGCCTAGTTTTCAAAAATATTCTTACATTTTCGTAATCTACTCGTCAAACTATATCTTTGTACCAAATTTTAGGTTTCTATCTTAAATGATGTGCAAAATGATTTTTCGTGCACTATATTTATTTAAAGATGGCGACTTTTACAAAAACTTCTTACATTTTCGTAATTCTTTTGTACTGATCAACGTTTCTACCAAGTTTAAAGTTTCTAACTTGCATACATTTCGAAGAACATTTGATGTATTTTTTTAGCAGTAAAAGAGATAGTCATTGGCTGATCAGATGACAGTGATATGTTTATTATCTGTACTCATATAGAATAATCCGTGCTGATTTCCCCATGTTTACTCCAGAGAATGTCTAGAAATTCTCTATTTCCTTTCGGCAAAATTGCACAATTTTGGAATGTATTTTTGGATATATCTATTGATAATTGTATTGGAAGCATAGAGATCTAAAGTTTATTTCCCCCACACTTTCGGTAGACTATATCGCCGAAACAAAGTAGTAATAGCCAGGATCAGGTTATCAGAAACCCGAATCTGAAGATCCGAAATCTAGATTTCGAATATCTGGTCCAATGGATTCGTGTGATTTCGGTCGCAGATTAAAACCCCAGTATTTGGACTTATTATGATACAGAGCGGCCATCTACTATAGGCCCTGGCGGACACCTTCCCGAATCCTTTCCCCTCCCTTATCCCGCCCTGAGCATTAGGTTCCTAAATGCCATAAATATAATTTAATTCCTTATTATGATCCATTTGAAACTGTGATACCGGGATGGTAAATTATGAGTAGTCCTGGCCAATACCTACCCCATCCCCTACTTCATCCCGGCCTGAGCCGTAAATGCCAAAAGACCAGAAATAAAGCCAATTTAATTCAATGTATCTGAAACTTGAAAAATATATTTTATAGAATAGTTGTGTATTTGATTGTTATTGTTTTCTTGTCCAAAGTTATTTGATAGGAACATTTTTAACATCCTTTATTTTTTCTAAAATACATGCTTTATATCTCAAAACCAAATTAATCTGGGAAAAGAGTTTAGTACTTTTTTTTTATAAAACCCATGCATGCTTAAAGGGAGAGGGAGGAGGACATGTTTTTGTTCTCTCCTTTTAACAACGCAATGTGTATTGTGTAGTGACTGATAATCTTGCCGCAGGGCAAAGGGTAATCACAATTGGCGATGGAAGAGGGTGGGGTTTGAACTTTGAAGAGACAAGAAGGCGCTGTCGATTGTTTTTCTTTTATTCCTCCAATATATGTATTAGTGACATAATATTATATGACTGGTTTCATAGCAGTACTCTTGCAATCCATGTATAACTCAGCAATTTTTTCTTTCTTTATGTGATGCTGCTTTCATTCTCTCCCCTCACAACACTAAAATGAAGAGTAAAAGAAACCAAAATAAGACTTATGATTTGGTAGCCCAAACAAAATCCCCCAAAATGCACACAAATTAGGAAAGACTATGATGATGCCCCAGATATACGACATCCGGATATACTATATCCGGATCCGTTTGACCATCTCTACAACAAAGCATCTGTAAACCTTTAATTGTCTGTACTCCTTTCCTTATTTTCATGTCAGGAAAAAACTTTGAAACTTCATTTTGTATGGGTCATTTTTAGTAACTTTGACTTCGACAGTCCGTTTATGAATGCGATGCTAGTTTAAATTCATATCCATGCTCCAGCCTGGATTCGATCCCGGGACTTTTAAGTATTTCGCGTCAGGAATCTTGTGACGTGTATTTGTCAGTGTTATTTTGTAACACCCTACATACCAGTGATTTTCAACCGCTGGTCCGTCTAGGCAAGGCAAGGCAAGTCTAAACTTCGAACATTCCTGAACATCTGAAGACGCCACACATGTATTGGTGATCTTTTTTAATAACAAAAGTTTATAATCCCGGCAATATTTTTCGATGACCCTGTATTATAAACTTCTCAACGTTTTCATATTAAATAATCTAATTGTAATTATTAAAATTCTTTAAATATTATCGTAAGCGCTAAAAAGCATAATTTATTCAAAAATAGTTTTATTTTTAATCCTCTATCCCACATTGTTTCCATTTTAAAGATTTAGTTTTTGTTATTAGTTAATGAGCAAGCTACTAAAATTTCAAAATATTAGGAATATTTTGTGGAATTATTTTTCGGGCTGGGCCCACTGTGGCGAACCCTGAGATGCAGGACAAAAGGTGTTTAAGACTGTAAATATATATTCATTCACATGTTGACACTCGCTGAAGAAAGAATTATTAACCACTTCGTAGCACTTAAAATGTGAAAAAGTTCTTACATGATCTCAAACGTGATTTTGCATATCTTAAACTAAAGGAAAGATATGCTTACATGGTTATCTACTTCTTAATTTACGTTTATGGGCTGCCCTGGTACCTAAGAAAATCAGCCCCGGCCAATGAGCACACAAATCGAAAAAAAGGATTGGAGTACGAACCAGTCTTGGGTTGTTGCCTTGACATTTACCAAATTGTATAAGGGCATACAGAAGATACGTCCCACACAGGATAGATGATCTAACAGACGTTTCTTTAACTTCACGAAACTGTACGTTCTGGGAAACGAATCCGGGACCGCTCGCAGAAAATTAATGCAAGCCATCACTGTTTCTTTGAGTTACTTCAGTTGTGTACTTCCCTATTTTTAACCCTCTCTCTTTAACTAACTTTCAGAGCGCAAAGGAACTAAAAGCTATAATCGTTAGACACCAGTTCTTGTAATGTATGAGACACCCAAGGAACTTTAAATGGCATTTAGAGCACCTGTGTATGACACAAGTTCTTGTCATCATTGTGAGCAACTGCTGTGTAATTTCAAGCGAATCAAATGGCGTTTAGAGCAACTCGTATGTGGGACACAAGTTTTTGTCCTCATTATGAGTAACCGATATTTGCAATATGTGAAAATGTCGGTGATAATATCTCTCCAAAATTACACACTTTAATTGACTGCAAGTGCCAATTCGAGCAACTTGAGACACACACGAGTTATTATGTACATTATGAGCAACCGTTGTGTGAAATTTACCAACTGCAAATGCGAGTTAGACCACCCCAGGTGGAAATGTCAATATATCCATTGAGGAAGTTTGGTCTCGGGTAACGAAGGCTCCGACAGAAGTTGGTAACTAGTGAGATTTTCACTTGTACACACAAATCAAGATAAAGTTTACCTTCAAATAATGTTTCGGTTTGACTGAGTTATAATGGAAATTAACTGTAGTGCTTGATCACAAGCCATTTTGAAAGGATACAAGGAAAGTAAAAGTTTATATACAACGATGTTAATACGATCTCATTCTTCATCACGTGTGAAATATATTTTGCCCGAGTAATATCCTTACGTTCTTCCGACATGACATAACTTAAATGTAGTACATGTTTTATGTCTATGGCTACCTTTTTTAAAAAAGCTATATTACTTCCAAATATAAATTTATGAGAAATTCAGGATTAGGTCACTTAGAGTTAAACGACGTATTTTTATGCGATCGCAGTATCCTGGAAATAAACTAGAGAAACAGTCAGCCTGGGTTATACTACTCTGGGATTTTCCTCAGTTAGTCGAAGACAAACCTCACGCATGAGTCAGGATGACAGTTCTCACACAATCTCTACTCCTGCTGTAACGAGTATTTCTTTCGGGAAGCGAACCCGTGACCACTCGCAGAAAATACCAAAGCGTCAGCCACTTACCCTACGCACTCCTAGGCATGGTAATGCTTATTTAGCTATGTAAATTAACATATTATTGATATGCAGGTACTTGGCCATCATTGAGGGCTTCCGATGTTGGGTATACGCAATCTTTAGTGAAAATATCTCTCCGAAATTACACACTTCAATTGACTGCAAATGCCAATTCGAGCAACTTGAGACACACACACGAGTTCCTATTTACATCATGAGCAACTGTTGTGTGAAATGTACCAATTGCAAATGCCATTTAGAGCACCTCAAGTGGAAATGTCAATATATCCATTGAGAAAATGTGGTCTCTAAAGCCTATAGTCCGTATTATGCCTGGGGATCAGATATCGAAATCCATCCCCAGGGGGCGAGAAGGACTTGGAAATTAGTATCGGTATTTTGTTTTTAATCTTTCCACTTTTCGCAACCAGTACATGGACATTAGTTTCAGAAAAAAAAACTAACATACAGGCACCAATCCCAAAGCGGCTAACTATGAATTAGTATCCCCTCGTCCGCTGATATTGGCAAATAGTCTCATGTTTAGTATCACCTAACATTTAAATGAAACCCAAATTAATTCAACCTAACTTAGTCTAGATCACTCATCATCATCATCAGTGTTTTGCAATCAAATGGTAGGACAAATCCATTGCTAAGAGGCTTCCATTTGTTCTGATCTTTCAGTGTGTGTTTCGAAACATTTACCAGAATCCGTTGCTGGTCCAGCGAATAATCCAGGAAAAGAAATATTCGCACCAGTAAATTTCCAGCAACACAGTGTGTATTTGGAAACTGTTTCCAGAATCCACTCTGTGTTGTTGGAAACTCATGTTGGATCCTTGCTGGCCCAGTAAGATTTTTTTTAACCTGGGTAGGCGGATCAGAGGTGATAAAAGCTGAGTAAGACAACCGGTTTGTTTCAGCCTAAAATACACATTTCTGATGCCAAAAGGGGAATTTTGCCCCAATTACTAAAAAATGAGAAGGCATTTAGTACCTTCTCCTTCCCCAAATTCACGAAAGCCTTCAGATATGGTACTAGGCCCATAACTCACAGTGAACCGTTCGGCAGGTTACGAAACCTGGTCCCCCATGTATGTAACATCAAGGATTTCAAGTGCCTTTCTAAGTACAAGAGCATAATTATTACTAAATACCACTTCCAAATCATTTGGGGGGAGGATACTAACACGTCTATTCAATTTACAAGTAAAAATCAACTTACTTTTATTGTGATTACCTCTAGAGTTCATAGGGCCTAAGAAAGCCCCTATTCATTTCCGCACAAAAATTCCTGAGTTCTAAGGTTACTGTACGTGCTATGCAAATGTCATGAAATTAGGCGATCCATCATTCATAGTGACCATACCCTAACATCGGTGTAATAAAATCACTTCAGTCAAGAATTTCAACCCCGCTTTTGAAGTAAATTTCGTAACAGCTTTAGTTTTAGTACATATCTATATTTCCTAATAACTACTACACATACTATATAACACACTTTATTAGATCTTTCGACGTTAACATCTCTAAAACTAACTATTTACTTACTTTTTACATTCTTTTTAAGACGAAAACTCTCATTTTCTCTGAAACCAGTCTCCCTTTTTTGCTGGTATGGTTTAGAGGCGTTTTTTTTTAGCCATTAGGAAAGGGTGCTCGGATCGTGCTCGAAAAGTTGCCGATAGGAAGACAGAACGCAAAAAACATTCTGATATCCAATCAAAATGTTTGTCTTTTGACAGAATGGAAAATAACGCTTGTATACCAGTGTGTAGCTCCAAGTCATACAATTACCAGGTGCGTAAATATGAAACCGGAATTTATGTACAGAAAAGACACAGTGATTGGGTGACAATGCTAAGAACTATTTTATTCGAAGTATTGGCCATCGCTAGCGATACATTTCTGCCATCGTTCCGACAATATGTGGATGCCAGACCAAAAAAACTGTGCCTCTTGTGCTGCAAACCAGTCATCAAGAAATTTTCGTAAGATGTGAAGCGCTGGTCAGCAAGTGCGTGTCCCATAGATGCAAATAAGTGAAAATCGGAAAGCGCCAAGTCTGGTGAAAAAGCCGCATGCAGAAGGATTTCCCAGCCAAAAGGCGCAATCGTTTCCTTGACCGCTTTTGCTGTGTGGGAGGGTGCATTATCGTGAAGCACACCACCAAACACAAAGCATTGTCTTCCGTCCATAGCGATTTGGTCTTGCAGTTGATTTCGCCGGTTCTCCTAGAGTTACCCATGATCTTTTACGTTTAGGATTCTCAATATAGATGCACTTTTTGTCACCAGTCACAATTCGATGGAGAAATTATTTATTTTTGTACCAGTCGAGCAGAATTTTGCAAGTGGTTTTCCGGTTTTCCTGCTGTCGTTCATTCAATGCATGTGGAACCCATTTTCCCACCTTCTGAATCTTGCCTATGGCTTTTAAACGTATGGAAACTGCTTCTCGTGTCACATTTAATTGATCCGCGAGTTGTTGTTGCGTTTGAGCGTCATTCTCATCCAACGAAGCTTGCAATTCACTGTCTGCAAACTTTTTCGGTGGTCTTCCACGTTCTTCGTTTCTCACGTCAAAATCGCCACTTTTAAATTTAGTAAACGACTCATAGAACTGTGACTTACCAAGAGCATGATCACCGTAAGCTTCGACAAGCATGCGATGTCTGTAACAGTTTTCTTCAATGGTAACAAAAAATCAATGCTATCCGCACATCGTAGTTTGTAGGTACAAATTGCGCCATGTCTAACGCTATTAAACATTACACTATGACATGAAGCTTGTCTGGTTGTGAGTTGCAAATCGTTATCAGCAGTCAAACCAAGCAAGTGTCGCCAAGGACGCAGTTTTACGGTAACCACAGTGACAGCTAACGCCGTTTATGCACAAATTCCGGTTTCATATTTATACACCTGAAAATTAAAGAATTTTTATCGACTTTTAAACACGTGCGTAAGACTCATCCGGTTGTGAGCGACAACATTGGGAACAACTTTTTTTTCGCTCTAGTTCCTCTAGAAGGCGTAGATAATCACCCCCATGTTGTTAAGCAAAACGAGCACCCTGGAGAAAATGTCACTTTTGCTGTTGGAGAGTTAGTGTGTATTGCCACAATTGTCCGGTATACAGGTTCACACACACATCGACAATTATATGTGTACACGCTGGCAATGCTGTCTGTTCTCGCTAGCAACTTATGTATACAGGACATTAGATCTTAAATTTCAGCCAGGGAGAAAGAATGGGAAAGATATTGATTGACCAAGAACCTCTATCTCAGTGACAAGAATGTGCCTCTGGAATTGAATAAAATTCTGAAAAACGCCAATCAGGGTGGTTGACGTGAGACTCATGTGTGTCGCCTTCCCATCTCAATGCTTCTAATAATAAATCAGCGACCCTAAACACTAGACCATAGGGTCAGGTTAACACCATTTCAATTTTTTAGACCGTTATGATATTTAGGTAACTTTGACTCAGCACGAGCCGATGTTTAGTGTTTTTATTCAATCTTCTGTTTTCGGTGTTTGGAATTCAAAATACCGAAAAATCTATAGTAAGTTCTGAAAGCTTAATGCTTCATCATGACATCCTTCTAGCGCATATCACCTACACTGAATCGCCGTTGGACTGTTTCAAGGCAGCAACAACTTGGCAATCTCATGACATAATTGATATAGAATACTTCCTCGTCTTCCTCAGGTTCCTCATATAAATCTTGGAGAAAAGTTGTGAGATAAATTGAAGTTAGAATTGAGAAAAACGGCTATTTACTAAGAAAATAAGTAAGCACGGCAAAATATTGCCTGAACAGGAGAAATCTTGTACGAACTGAGAAGCATGTCTGAAGAACTAAAGGAACTACTGTATTACAAAGAAGGCCATGCCATATATTTGTATTTTCGAATTGTCCGAATACTACTGTTGAGCCTGAAATTGCTGACTGCTTCATAAATAGTCCAGTACCGAGTCACCAGATCAATCGGGTAATTCAAATCGAATTTGGGTCGGGAAATCGGGTCCATGCTTGTGACCCGATCTTACTCGGTGACCCGGAGGGCAAAGGAAAATTTTAATTAATCCCTTAATATACACCGATGCGTTTGATTAGTGCTTATTACATGAGTGACTGAAAACGGTGGCGTTAACCCAAAGAGTACGAAAAATACGACGCCGGAATGTTCCTAACACTAGTATAACATATAGTATGGAAATAGGGTCATATTCTCAGAGAATAAAAACAAAACAAAAAAACACCCCAGTCCAGCACCTTCGCAAAGGCTATTTTGAAAGAATTTTATGTTTAAAATATTAAATAGAATACAAGCATTAAAATCTTTTAGCCGCTACGATTAAAAAAAAAATCTCCAAAATCACGTTTTCTTCGTAAAATCATAATTCTTTTTTAGAAGGATTTATATATTTTTACATCAACAATAAATAATTTCAATATACAAGGTGTACCCAAAAGATGTGCAAAAATTTCCTGAGATCAAAAGAAGAAAAAAAATCCTCTGGCAAATTTACGAATCCCGCTTCGTGTAAGAGCTACAGGGTTGCCAACTTTGAATTCAAACTCGAGTGTTGACAATTATAACTGAACAGAAAGATGTGGGAAACTTCGGGAGGAGAATCCTGAGATTAAAACAAGAAAAATAAGCCTTTGGCATATTCTCGAATTCGGCTTCGTGCAAGAGATTAAAAGCTTGCCAAACTGGAATCAAAATCGATTGTTGATAATTGTAACTGAATAGAAAGATGTGAACAAACTTCGGGAGACGATTCCTGGAATCAAAACAAGAAAGAAAGTCTTGTAGCATATTCTTGAATTACGCTTCGTGTAAGAGATACAGGGTTGGCAACTTAGTCCAAAATCGACTGATTACAACTGTAACTGAACAGAAAGATGTGAAAAAACTTCAGGAGGTGATTCCTGAGATAAAAACAAAGAAAGAAAGTCTTCTGGTTTATTTTTTAATTAAGCTTCGTGTAAGAAATACAGGGTTGCCAACTTGGAACCCAAATATACAGTTGACAATGGTCACTGAACAGAAATATGTGGACAAACTGCGGGAGGTAATTCCAGACATCCAAACAGGAAACGTGTACATACGATCATCATGAAAAACTGTACTATACATAGTTTCGCAGACAGAGGTGTCTCAATAAGCAGGATCAGCCTGGTAGTTGATGGTTCTGTCGCATGACCCTCAGACGCAAGTTTCACTCGTAACAAGTAACGTTGACAACTACGAGGAATGCTCAGAAAACGAATGAATGAAAACATAAGAACAGCGAACACACAGGTGATGGGAGAAGTATTGCGTGGCACGCGGGGAACGAATGATAACCTGCAGAGTAACTATGGCCAGAAATGCACTCTTCTCTGTCAGTAAGAGTTAATTTGTTGCCTGCATACATACAGCATAGCAATAGCTTACTTACCTTTAGTTTAGTCACCGTAAATGTTCTAAATGCCCCCATGGCTTTCAATGCAAACGTTCACACGTCGTATCAATGACTGACGTACCCTTTCGAATGTTCCAGCCCGAGTCCGAACAATGTCCCGTTACCCTGGACCGCCACCTCTGGTCCGACCTACACCGCTTTGACTTTTACTCTTCACCACCTTCGGCCACCTTTACACCCGAAATGATGCTATCTTTCTGCTTGTTTTCCTAGGATATTTCCTCTTGTTTTGTATCAGGTATTACCTACTGCAGGTTGTCCACATCGTTCTCTTCAGTTGCAATTGTCAACCGTCGATTTTGGATTCCAAATTGGCAACCCTGTATCTCTTATACGAAGCGGAATTCGAGAATTTCCCAGAGGACCTTTTTTCTTGTTTTGATCTCATGAATCACTTCCCGAAGTTTTTCCACATCTTTCGGGTTCACCCTGTATATGTTTTTCTTTCCGTTAATTATGTGCGTACCTGTAATGAACCTTCTTTAGTCGTGTGGTTCATTCAGCATTGTAAGACACATAAGATTTAAGATACATAAACTCAGTTCTCTAAGGATCTCACCAATTCGGGGCTTAATTGAATCAAGATTCCATCATCGGATCGCCGGGTAGAAAAATGTCATTCTGGTAATTTGGATCAAGAGCGGATTACCGGGACACTCGGGTCAAGTCTCGGATTCGGTCATCATGTTCGAGTCTGACCTGCCACCAAAAGTGTCACGGTTTCAGCTTTCTCCATGGCCTTTCCTCAGTTACAACATGTAAATGACGGGGTGGTACCTTCAATTTAGGTCCTCACCTACTCTTTCCAGCACCCTAGACAGGACAATAGATGCCTTAAAGCCGTAAATAAAATTCAGTTAAGTTTAATTGCCTTTATTTTAGTTTTAATGAAACCAAACTATGTAGCATGGCTTAAACCAGCATACAATTACAACACATTCAAATACATTATAAGCGTGTGTATTACTAACATAAAACCAATATTATTGATCGATTCTTATTTTTTCGTGTCACGTAAACAAACATCCGTTTCTACACAACGATAATAACAAGACAGTAACTAAACATACACATGCCATCGATCTTAAATATCGATTGCTCTATTGCGTGTATGTATGTCCATGACCTTTCATTGGAATTCATCAAGGTTGTAAAAAATAATGTATTATGAGGAAAGAAGGAATGAATTATGTTTAACATTATGTGATGGATCCAGAGTTCTTTTCCATTATTTAATGGTTCCCAACCTACGGTTCATGAACCTAGGAATCCGTAAACAAAATGATCGATTTAGAAACATGATTACCCCTTTTCACTTATAACGAAGAACAATGGTTGTTGGCAAATGTAGATTATATTTAATGATAATATTTTCGGATTTTCTGTTTATTTTGCGCTGACGTCTCATTTAACAGTTACTTAAATTTTAAAATAGTAATGAAGTCCAACTATCTCTTGTCTTAATTAGAATAGAATTTGTGGATCTAGATTACCTCGTCCATACGGGTAAGTGGTAACCTTGCCTTGTAATCAAGGGCTCATAGATACGATTTTCTGCGGGGCACAAGTGATTTAGAGCCCACTTTCTATTGTACCTCCAGTCCTTAGCAAGTAATCTTCATCTGATGGAAGGCAATGATAAATGAACATTATTTTACCTTGCTCAGGGTCATTTGGATCATAAGCCTGGATCATACGGGCAGAATACCTATTATTAAGTTTTCTTGTAAGTTGTCTATAGTAATTTTTTAGTGTGTTTATTTTAATTTTACTAACAAGGAAGGTATATCAGCTCGAATGGCTAGAACCGAATAAAAATGAGTTGAAAATACGGACAAAATCTATAAATTCCCGCTTATGTTTACTAACAATATTTGAATCATGAGAAGCACAGAGTCGCTGAAGAAACAATACTGACATTTACGGCAAGCAATTTTTTTTTTCATTTTAGACACAATGCAAATAACTTAAGTGGTCCTTGTGAAATCTAACGAAATCCTCATCATTCTATTTGACTGCCCTTTTGAAGTAGAAAAGCTGTTAATCAGACGACAGGCAAGGATTTTGCCCTACTTTCACCATATTAAAAAGTCTTCCAAGCTCCTGACTATGTGGCTGAGAAGGAAATAGTACTATAATATGGTTCAAGTGCTACCCGATAGAACTTATTTCAGAATAAACATTTCTGAATGTTGATCATAGAACAGGCAAGGATTTGGTACTAGGAGTATATAAAGCATGACTACTCACACTTACGCTTACTATTAGTGGCTATATTGAAGCAGCTGATCAGATCCCAACCCCACAATCAAGATGAAATTTACTTCTCAAATCATCGAATTATTCTGTAGTTTAATGCAATTACGTTTTGACCCAGAATTTTTGAATAACAAGGTAAAGATTCGCACACAGGGGCGTAGGAGCCGGGGGGCAGAGGGGGCAGTTGCCCCCCACGATTTTTGGTGGGGGGCAAGGTACATATTTTGCCCCCCATGATTTTATACCTGCATAAAAACAAAATTGGTTTGGTCTTTCATTGCAAAGCATTTTGTTCCTTGCCCACCATAATTTTATACCTAAATGAAAATAGTGGGTAGGGTTTTCACTTTGAAGGAATAACGTATTTTGCCATATTCAAACACCATGATTTTATATGTAAAATAAAATCAAAATTTGCTTAGCTCTCAGTTTTAAATCTATTTATATTCTAGGTGGATTTTAAAATTACATGTTTAATTTTTTTTACAGTAGCGTCATTTTTTAAAAAAATGTAAAGTGTTTTAAAATGGATATTTAACAGTTTTCGCTAACTTTCCAAGTTTTAAATGTTATTTTAGCGGTGAAAAATCATCGAAAGAAGCTAACGAGAAGATTTTAACTAGTAAATTGGAGTGTAGCTTGAAAGGTAATGACTTTTGTTAAATCTAATTTAGTATAGAAATCTCTACGATCGTGGGCGGCTGTTAGGGGGCAACGTGCTATTACCCCGTCACTTTTTTGAATTGACCATTAAATCTATATGATTTTATATAAAAAATATGAAGTTTATCCTTCTTGTCCCACCCCCTACTTTTACCCCTTGCCACCGCACTTTTATCCTTTAATCGCCGTCGTCGACACTGTCATTCAATTATATCCCCGTAAGAAAACTAGAGCTCACAGAAGGACAAGGCTTTGTAGCTGCTATGATTTTCTCAATACATTGCCAGTCATGGGCGCCCGTAGAATTTTTCCCAGAAGGCAAGATTTTTCAGGGGGGGCAAGACTCCATTAAAGTAGGTAGTTTTGTGTCAAAAACCCTAAAATCTAAGGAAAATTGCATAAAATCAGAGGCATGTGGACTATGGTACTATGATTTATAATATTTTGCTATGATACCATCTTGACACTAAATAAATACTATATACCTCAGAAAATATTTTTAATTTCATTTTTCTTTTTTCGCTGTGTTCTGTTTCGACTTCCAAAACTCAAAACATGATACTCCGCATTGAACATATGATACCGATACGTACATATCACATACACATATATACACCGTTTCTCTCTCTCTCCCCCAAACACACAGACACACACATACATACACACACATACACATACATACATATATATATATATATATATATATATATATATTTGGGATGTCTGGATTTGCCCCCCCAACCAAAATGTTGTTCCTACGCGCCTGTTCGTACACATATTCGGGAACAACATACCGAAAGTCCCCAAACATCCCACGTGGGGAAAATCTGCCATCTTTACGTTATATTCTTTTCAACGTATCTATCTATTTCGTTTAAAAGATAAAGTGATATTTCTACCCTCTTTTATTGAAATTAAACCGATATTTTTACAAGTTGAATGACATTTTGGATGTTCCGCCTTTAATAGAGAAATACAACATGGCAACTAATTCAAATGTGTTTAAGAGGCTTGTTTTAACTGCATGTTTGTGGTCGATACATAAAAAAATGATTATATAGAAAAAATAAAAGCCATTTATTTAAAAGCTGAAAATTGGTAAAATATAAAAAATTTTGCCATGAACAACAGACTGGTGTCTCCAAAACCCCTTTTTGTGCAAAAGTCGCTATCTTGAAAAAACGCTGCCCTATTTAATTTCTGCAATTTGAATTGAGCGCTTAAATAAATTAAGTTATCGACTTCGTATAAAATCTAAATTGATTTTTCTAACCTCTTTTATTGCAATAAAACTGATATTTTGACAGCTTAATGAAATTTTGTGTTTCGGCTTTAATAGTGAAATTTTGCTTGAAAATTAGCTCTAAATATGTTTAAGCAGGTTGTTTGTCGTAGAATCATGAAAATGATTCTATACAAAATTGGAGTGTACCTTATAACTGTCAATTTAATATATCACATTCCGTATGGTTACAAAAATTAATTTTCATTGAAATGTTTGATATATAAATGGGGAAAATGTCAGTACTCACCCAAGTATTCATATGGCTCTTGGGTTTCACAATTTTCCCAAATCCAACAAGAACATGAGGACGATTTTATAACCGTGTCTGCCACAATAACCACATAAGATGTAGCAGTTTAGACCACCTCTTCGACGCTCGCCTCCTGACTGTCTGACTTAATTTATTAATAAAATCAGAGAATAGGAAAAGTGGTGATGTGAATTCACATTGATTTGCCTATAAGCGAGGTTCACTTTTAAGTTTTAATCCACAAAATGAAGGTTAAAATTTATTTAAGAAAGTTATTTTCACATTGTGAAAAATCAAGGTTTTGTGAGCAAATGTGTCAAATTTCATGCAGATAGCCTGAAAACATTCTCCTTTACAAATCTGTTTCTCAGTTACACGAATTAATAAACACTCTGCATTTTCCTATATTTCACTATAAATAAAGTTGTAGCTATAGGTTGTAATTATAGATTGTAGTTATAGTGTAGATTATAGTGGTAGACCTATGCAAAATTTCAGTTATTTTTGTTACAAATAAATATAATTCGATAAATATTGTTCTCCGGAGAATTCAGTGCACAAATTATAGTATATTCACACCCAATAATTATCATGCTACTCCCCCTCTTCCCTCTTAGCTAGTTTTAAGGGGGACATATGGGACATAATAAAAGTGAATCTACCATTACATGTTTAACAAAGTTTGACAATGGCAAAACTTAAGTACAAACTGAAAGTTACATGTCTAATCAGTGATACATGTTGCATAGTAGAATTTGTTCAACACGTTAATTTTAGAGCTCACAACTTACATGTCCAATTATGATGCATAATTAGACCAAAGATAAATCTTGTAGGATAGTGCATTATGAAGCCGGTCAGAGGAAAAACGGCTTAGAATCTACATTCGTTCATATCGCTCACTATCACCAAATATATCAAACTAATTACTTATAGGAAAGTTCAGCAAGGCCTAACAATGTGTGTTAATTTCAACATTTACGATACACAAGCTTATTTCCGAGAAAGATAATGTTGCAATTCTTATTCTGAATGGTGGAACAAATGTTTTAAAGCTATTTTATCGACTTCTGAAGAAATAATTTAAATATTCACTTCGCGTATTATTCAGTGCATGTCCGTAACTAGAACAATAATAGACGAAATTAACACTTCATGTACATAATAATATTTGGTTACGAGAAGTACAAACTCTTTGGCGTTTAGCGTTCCGTAGTTCAATGCTGTGTCGTGTCTCATAGGAGAAAGAATTATGCAGCCTTCTTTACCTATGGAGAGATTGTAACATAATTTCCAACTGTTTTCTTTATGGTCAAAGCGTTTCTAACACAAAGTTCTATAAAAATGAGTTTATTTACAACTAGGATATTTACCTGAGAAGCAGAAATGTTTTAATACATTTGGTTTACCTAAGAGAGTCTACAAGTATACAAGCGCTGTTCATCGTGAAAAAGACTAAGTTAAAACCTTACATAAATAATCTAAGTCCTAACAACTGCCGTTCCGAGAGTCTGGATAATCTCTATGTTCTCGGAATGGGGGAAAAATGGCTCAGTCGAATATGTGTTTCATGGTTGTGGGTTTTTAAACAAAGTTTCCTAACTTAATTATTTCTTGAAGAGAGATCCGCCGACTTCTGCTGATATACGGCTACTCTCTTTATTTGACCTTGTACGGCCTTTTTATATGTTCTGGGGTCTCAACAACCGAGAACCATGGAAGGAAGGATTTTTCTTATTTTGCGTTAATTTGTTAAGAATGTCCAGACTGATGCACATTAGCTTGTACAGTGCAAAAATCTCGCATTTTGATGTAAAGTGCTGGATCTAGCAATAGGTTGCGGTTGGTTGAGGAGTCTGGGATTTTTCTCTGAGCATATGCGTCAATACAGTTGGCCATTCTGGTGAAGAGCGATTCACACCATATTGTGCAATCGCCTTTGTATCAAACGATACATGTACCAATATTTCCAATAGTTCATATCAAGCACCAAATAAAGATTATATATATATTGCAATATCCCCCGTATATTCTGAACACGTAGATATTACGTAAACAAATCAATCATGTTTATAGGACAAACATGTGTAGAAGTGATGTAAACAAGTAGTGACACATAAATAGGTGCAGACGACAGTCAACTCTACAAGTGAACACCAGATGGAGCTAAAGTCGCCAAAGGAGAAAAACGAAGACACTCCCCAAATCACCTATAAAATGGACCAGGGCAAGGCAAATGTGTCACTGGCTCCCAGGTGGTCAGCTCCTCTCCTTCCTCCGTTCTCAGTTGGCTACGCAATTGGAACACTCCTTGGCACTCAGTTGGCTATGCAATTGGTATGTACTTAACCCATACCTAAACAGGCCCGTACTCAGTTGACTACGCAACTGGTACAACTCCTGGCACCCAGGTTGGCTACACAACCGCTGCTATCCTCTATTCCTGATCTCGTACCGATCACCCAAAGAAGAAGAAGTTTGCAGAAGTCATTCTTCTATCTTAAACTCTGTAATTAGTTTCCTACGGGACGGTAATTTTAACGTTACTATTTTTTATAATAAAAAGGTTGAGGGCTAAAATCCACTCCCGTGTATCAATTGTCTCTACTATAAAGAAACCAAAGGAACATTACGATATATTGTCGAATGATTACGTTACAATTAATCATCAGATTAATAGTTAACTAATTAGAATTCCAGTTCTTTTTGTGTTGTATTTGTATTCCAAATATACATACACAAATAAAGCACTTTCTGATTATTACACATACACTTTTGGTTAGCTAATCGAGCTTGTATCAATACAGTAGGTAGAACCATACTTGTAAATGTAATTGTAAAAAATAATATGCTACTAACACATGTAATAGGCTCTTTGTGAACTGATAACTGTAGTATTGTGTTACATGTGTATAATATAATGTTATTGGTGTATAACTTGCCGTAGATTTTAGTAGATATGATGTTGGAAACTGTGAAAATAACTTTAATATTAGCGCTATGAGAACACTTATTCATGTACATAGTTGAAAGGGGAGAAGTAGGTAAACCAGAGAGGACATTGTTTGGCCTTTGGAACTAAGATATCAAAAAAATCAAATAAAAATAGATATCCATATGACATAATATCATTTGTCGTTCAGAGTAATGGAAACATATTATAACTGATGTCAGCTCTTCCGTGAACAATTACGCGTGTCCATGTTCCATTAGGTAATCTGTATCCAATTTGATTCATTTCATGCTGATAGCAGTGAATAGCCGAAAAGTTCATTTTCTCAACTAAGACTCCACACGTCCTTCCTGCAGTACCATCGTAATGCATTGTTTCTCCTTCGTTCTTAAATATATTGAAAACTAATACTAAACAAGAAGGAATAGTTAGCGGATACATATTTAATGTTTGTATCTCTGTAATTAATTTAACATCATCAGTTGTGTGGTTTGATTTATTTTCATTAGAATTCCTGTATAATTCGTGTTAGAATATCTTACTGGAAAGGGCGTGCATGTAAAAAATATTAACCGAATTATCAAATATGTTGCGAAAGCGTTTTTGATTTAAATACATTGAATAGGCAGTTTGAAGAAGCCAATAAATGCCAAAAATGTGAAAATCTACTTTATGCCGGATTTGATATCTGGAAGGCATGGCGCATCTATACAATACACAAAGAAAGCGAAAAAACATTAGTAAAGCCTTCAAAAATAGGTGCGAAATAGAATGGGCAAAAATAGCGTAGCAGCTATTTTTCACTGCTACATGGGATAAATTGCTATGACTACAACCGATGAAAAATAGCGGTTACTGGCTTAACTGCTATTTTTTTAAGCTTGTTAATAGTAAAACGTATTGTTTCCTGTTTTCTAAACAAACAGAACTGCTGGGAGAACGGAACAAAATGGCAAAGAATTGTCTGCGGAGAGGACAACCATGACGTGTGAACACTACGTAATTAGTAGCGTCTGTTAAACGTGTACGGAATTGATATAAAGATCTCTCACAAAGCAGTGGGCAATAGTTGTCTACGTGGAGTAATGGATAAAGTGTTGGAGTTGTGGTCCCGGGTTCGATACCAGTTTATCGAGAGTTTTTATTTTTAAAAAGTTTATATTTTATTTTTATTTCAAAAAGGTTATCTTGAATTGTTATTGTTTAATTTGTTTTATAACTTTATTTTTTTTCAACATATAGAAAATTTATTAAAATCAATAACTTTATTTGCATTTAATGAATTTTGTAATCTTTTCCATTTATTCTGATTCTGTAGTCCGATTCAGATTTAATGAAATGTAAAAGAAAAGAAGGGTACGGCATTGGACTTGTGATTCAGTGGTCCCGGGTTCGGTACTCCTTCACCTAAAGTTTTTTTTATTTTTAAGAGAAACTCCTTTTTACTTTGTACTTTCGAAGGAAAGCTCTGGTTTTGCGATTAGACTTCTTTCTTCCTTTGAGGCAGTGGAAACAGTTCGCATATTAAACAGTTAATAAAATTCACAGACATAGTTTTAAAAAAAAACGAATCAGCAATTTGAAGAAGGGAACAAATGTTAAAAAATCAAAATTCAGTTTTTTTACTAAAAACGCACCTCAATTTATACCCGCTCATCATAAGGTAGAAGAAAAGAACGATAGCCAGTTATAGAATGATTTATCTGGCCTTAGTAATATTAGTCAGTTTTAAGAAGGGAACAAGGCCACTAGCGTCTCAAAACAAGAAGTCCTATTT
>JAGDQP010036707.1:0-18939 GCA_022664845.1 Lepisma saccharinum | reverse complement strand
ACGCTCTGAGTTCCCAGACCCTATATTCGCAATAGTTACAGTTGCTGACTTCGGAAAATCCTGGGAAGGGGCGCCTGATGGGACTTTCGCTAAGAACACTCAATCTCTACGGAAATATAAAGTGAGAAAGACGTCATGGCCTGTCCTCTCAATATATTGTAAAATTCATAGTTGAAAATTCGAATAAGTTCCGAACTCCCAACTTTATTTCGATAATAATGCCTATAATTTTCTCTGAAATCACGGTTCCTGCTCCACGTAACTCTAACTCAAATATTTATCGGTTCAAATAGTTGTTAACTGTGACTATTTTTCATTTGTCGTCAATTTCGTAAACACCCGGTAAGTCCTTTTTAATGTACTTTCGGTAGGTTCTGATATATTACGAATGTGTTAACTTTATTAATTTCAAAATCTACTCAGAAGCTATTTCGAGATGATTATTTACTATAAAATCTAACAAATTGACTCGTGCGACAGTTTTATTTTAGCTACTATAGATCTTAATGCTAAATTAGATATTGCACTTGCGTACAATATTTTGTCCTTGCATATATCTCATTTAGCTTTATTTCCTTTCAAGTAAATGAAGAAACCACACCCACTACTTATTTTCTTCCTTTTGATTTCATTCGTCTCCATTTCTAAATATCCTATATTTCGAAATTACAATTAAAGATGACAGAACGATCTCAGAGCAAGGAGCTTGATGACACAAGGGATTTTTTTCGATCATTTACAGCCACATTCAGAAACGCGTTTTGAAGCGAATAGCGCTGTATTAACGAGTGACTAATAACGCTAATCACTTGTTAGTCACTTGTTTGTTCAACACTAGTCACTCGAAAAAAAAAATGTTTCTGAATACGACTGATAGCGACGAAATAAAGATTTCGTCAGCTTTCACAGTTTCTAATCTCTTCTGCAGGACTGTCCTCAATCATTTCGCTTCCTATTGGTCATAAATTCTAGAACGAGCTAAGTGATCATTTCCGTACACCATCTCAAACAAAATTTAGAAATGAGTGTTTGAAAGATTGATTATTCAATTTTGCGGAATTTTAGTACTATTTATAGTGATCTACCGTCCCAGAGCTTAAGACTTTGTCTCTGAAGTCCTAATACTTCGGTCGGGAAGCTTAAATGTCTCAATTTTAAAACACATCTATCCTATTCTTGCTATTATTTTCTAAACAATCTTAGTATAAATATTCCTATTTTGTAGAAAACTCATTCTGTGTAACGTTCTTATTCAACTTTTTTTTTTCTAAATTTTGATTTGAGTACGATACACACTGAATCAAAAGAGCGAAATATTCACTGTTCTGAGAGCGAAAAGACAGACCACTCTTTTTTGAGCAGAACTTTCAATCGAAAATAGTGGTTTTCAACAAAACGCTTTCGCTTTGGATGGAAAATGTGCTCTTTCTAGATGGAATTCCGATGCTTTTGGATGTAATTTATTCTTCAAAGTTGAAAGAGCTATTTCTTATATATTTAGAGTGATTTATTTCTCATCTCTCTTTATTAAGCCCCTTGGAGTACACTTGGGTAATATTCTGTGATGCAGTCCCTCAGTAACTACTATAGTTTCATCTGAAAGAACCGTTACAGAATCCACGCTCCTGTAATGGCTACAAGTAACGGCCCTAATTTAACTAACTAACTCTATGGCTTACGGAACTCGCAAGTTTATCGCCGCAGTAACAAACGTTCGCCATTGGATTCTATCCTGAGCAGCATCAAGCCAGTTTTCATCACGAATACCTACTTCTCGAAGATGTCTTCTAATATTGTCCTCTCAATGACGTCTCGGTCTTCCCAACAGTCTATTTCCATCCGGCTTTTCCAACCAGGATAGAATATAATCTTCGTTTTCCTCCATCCAAGCTACGTGGCCTTAGTTGTCGCGATTTCATTATTCTTCCCCTAATCTAGAGAGACAAAGAGCTATGCTCACTTTACATACGCTGCGTGCCTAAACCGCGACAAATTGAAAGGTATAGGAAATGTAAATAGCCTTTGTTTTGAGTAATATGACATATCTCTTTTCCGCCAAATATCGGTAAGGTCCTTTTTTCGACACTACAAATTAACATTGTAGTATATGGGTGAGACAGTATTTTGCAATTTCTGGGGAAGGAATAGGAGGTGGCCTCAATTATCTTTTGATACCCATATTGTAGAAATACTTAAGCTCCGTCGGAGTGGCCTATAATCCTTCCCGGAAAACATCGGGAACTTGGTGTTTTCGCCACTAGCGCATGGAAGTTTGTGAGAAGGGGGGCACTTCGTCGCGATTTCCGGACCAGGAATGGAAGGTGACCTCGAATAGCTTTTGATATATTGTAGAGCTAATTAAGCTTGGTCTGAAGGGTTAATAATAGTTTCCGGAAGAAATCGGGAACTTAGTGTTTTCGACACTTACGCTCATGAAGTCTGTGGGATGGGACAGTTCCTCACGATTTCTGGACGAGAAGTAGACATCACATCTCGTTTTTTATACTTTGTAGAGCTAATCAAGGTTTGTCTAAAGAATTCTGTTTAATACATGTGCGGTAGTAAAAATAAAATCCTGAAATGGGCGAAACCAACTCTTAACCAAGGCACGATGTTTATATAAAATGCTAGAAATCAGGGGCCTAATTATAATTGGTTTTACTGCATATACGTTTTGTTAGTTACAAGAGTGCCTCAATAGATGGCACATATATAGATTTTGCGTGACTTTTGATCTCAGCGTCATCTGCACAACAATCTTGTAACTAACTTAGCTGAGAGAAGCAATTCCTTGATTCCTTTTTCACAATCCGTATTACAGTATATTATTTTATTTAGCGTTCAGTTGATCATGGCAAACTCTTACGTCGTTACAACTGAGCATTATGATGCGAATAAATGTTGTAACAGATGTGTAATAGAGTTGTAAGCTATGTTTATAGAAGACGTCTTCCTGTTTCGTCCACTGGGCATCCAGCAATATTGTGATTTTATGTATGTCAATGATATTAGAATTATTAATTATGTTCCCAACAATTATGTCCTGGTGTTATGCAACTATAATAGTATTTTTTTATTCTTTAGTAAATTATAATTGTTAGTATTTTAGGAACTTACCAGGAGATTACAAAGTGCCTCTTGTTTGTGGTGTTACGGAAAGAAGAATCCAATGATGGCAGAAGCTAGAATTCCTCTGGAATCCATCTGAAAGTTGTAATTCAATTGTAATGCCAATATTGAAATTAATAAAATAATAAAAAAAGTAATAAAAAAACAAGAATTCCTACGTTTTCTTTCGCCTATTTTCAAGACAAAGAGATATTTTTTTAAGCTGTCGGGTTTCTTTAGTAAATTCCCACAATATATGCCTAGAACATCTTCTGTGGGTGAGTGGTAACGCTCGCTGCCTTGTTATCAAAGGGTCCCGGGTTCGATTACCTTTCGGGACATAAGTGGTTCCGAGCCCATGTTAAGCTGTAGGTCCCGTCCTTAGGAGGTCATCTTCGTGGCGTTTGGTAATCGGGCTATTTTCCCGGCCGTCGTCGTCGGGGACGTCGCGCTATCTTCGGACCGCCTTCGGGGTCGATATAGTGGCGTAACCCCGCCCAAAACCTGCCCGTCGGCCCAGCCTTCGCCTTCGTCGCCTGGCTTGCTGGGAGGTTCGGTACTAAGAAGGGTAGAGATGAACCGAATTGTTAATTTTAATTGATGGATGTCAGTGAATAAATAAGATGTAATTCCACCCTTTTCGTGAATTTAAATTCTGTAGACATACAATTACAAGTGAATCAATTGTTTTCTTAATAGTGTGTCAAAGGCATGGTGAACTTCGTTAACAACAAACATCGGTAAGATGTTAGAATACGATAATTAATGTCGAATTAACACATGTAAATGCTGAGAATTTTTTTTTTTAAATGTACTCCTGTTTAACACGGAACGTGTTGAATGTTAAAAGTTAATTTGTTTGTAAACTATTGTATATAAAAGTGTATTGAAGTTGTACAAAAGTCTAAACACTTGTGTCTGTATTTAAATTGCTTTCTGTAAACAAACCACCGAGCGAAAATTTACGATATTTTACGTACATGTACATGCAAGAAGGATGAAAAATTTGTTTTATTGGGACCAGAAACAAAAATTCTGCATGTAGTGACTTTTCAGTAAAGTCAAAGCCGAGAAATGATTTTCTCTTTGACTTTAATGTTAAACTTGAGAAGTGAATAGAACTAGGAAAGGCACTGACAAAATCAACATGTGTCATGTTCCAAGGTCACTACTGAGATCAAGATCAAAGGTCAACTACAAATGTCAACATTTCACTAAACAATTAAACATGTATGCTACTCTCTGTTACTTGGACTCCTTTTATGCACGAGCACTCCTACGCGCGTATAAGAAGGCAGGTTACAACGCCTTTTTACATTATTTTCTTTAGTTCACAATGGTTTGTGGTGTCCTCAAATTTTGCAACGTTAATTTAACTCATTTCCCGACGTCATAGAATGATGAAAATTTGCACAGCGACGTAAGTCAGGTGACAATACAATATTCTATTGTTACTTTCAAATATTCTATATATTTATATATTTTAAAAGCATATTTTAATATTTCTTTTTAATATGAACTTCTTCATCCTAAAATAAATACTAGCCTTCAACTAGCTTGAGAAAAAATATGCGAACACCGAAATAACTCGAAAAAATAATTGAAAAAAAAAAACTTATCATAAACATATGTTTCTTAAACAATTCGTACTAAAAAGTAAAAAATAATATTGTTTATACATGACTAAATAGAAAAGCAGGAGGTGCACAAATTGAAGAATTTATAAAGTGACTGTATATGAGAGTGCGCACCATGTTTTTCTTTTTAGTCATGCATAAACAATATAATTTTTTACTTTTTAGAATGAATTGTTTAAGAAACGTATGCTTTTTAAAAGTTTTTATTATTTTCTTGTATTCCGCGGGAGTAGCTGGGAGAAAAAGAAGGGAAATGAAAAAGAAAAGGAGGAGAATAAAGGTGAAGGCAGTGTTGCCAGTGCGTTTTAAGGATGTGATAGAAACTCTCTGAGCAACTGGACTCGAAACGCCTCGTAACACTTTACTTCTTCGGCTGAAAAGAAAAAAACAAGCTGAGTGTATTATCAATATTTATGTAAACAAACGACTCATGTACTCAAGAACACGAGTGCATTGCGCCTGTGCATTAATGTCCTTTTAAACTACATAATGATTAACATAACGAAAAATAAATACTATTCTAGTAAAATAGTTATGCTTAGTGTTTCCACTCAGAAAAAGATGTGTCATTTTAATTTGCTTACTACCCACAAACCCCTTAGAAAAATTCAAATGAATAACCATAACACATGCACATTCAATTCCTCACCCCGTGCATGTAGTTGACTTTTGACCTTGATACTGAACACCAGTGTTTCTTTCAGGCTTGCTTTCGAGGGGGCTTTGTATCCCTCCGAAAGAATTAGTCTCAACACTTGTATTACTCATACGTATACTGAAATACGTATATAATAGCACATTCTATAACCACCATTATTATTACCACCATTATTCGTACCATCTTGAGGTTAACAAAGGAAGTATGACATACCGGTATTGCTAAGTAACTTTATTGTTATTTTGTATTTTAGAACATTGTAGTCATTATGCATTATTTATAATTTTCGTGATCCCCCATAAGCCCTCCTCCAGAAACGCTGCTGAACACTACTTAAAAGAAATTACCTGATATCAGACGTCGCGATAAGGAACTCTTCTCTTATGAAGAATACCGATCTCTCCACATAAAGACAGTTGTGCTGGAACTTCTAAAAATAAAATTTAATTCGAAAACTTTGTTATCTGTCAGTATATTAACAAAACCTAGTGCAGATGTGCACTTTCATATGGCAATCAATTAAGTACTACTATACTTTGTCACGTATTAAACTCTATTTCACCTGTTCATACGTCCACCATTGTTCGCTAAGCACAGATTGACTATATGAATCAATGTTCTTGTAAATGCTTTCTTTAAAATGTTTTCAATTATGTAGTGAACACCTCGTTGGATTTCTTGGCGCAAGTCTTTAAAAGATGTTACTTTCTTCTTGTAGATCAATTGTTTTAGAACCTCCCAAAAGAGAAAAATCACATGGTGGCAGGTCAGGACTTCTGGGTGGTTATTAAACTTAACTTCTCATAGAAATAACACGACTTCCGAACCTCTCCCTGAGAAGAGCTAGAGTTGAATTAGTTCGATGCGCTAAAGCACCATCCTGTTGAAACCAGACGTCATCATTGAAATTTATGTTAACGCGATCAAGTTTACGAAAAAGAAACTCGCGTAATATCTACTATGATTCTTGCGTAATATTTTCTTCAAAAGCGAAAGGACCAATAACCTACGTTGTTGTAATTCCCATCCACACCATCACATCAGTTTGATCCATCTGACACAATTAATTGAAATAAAAACATGGGATTTTCGTTCAATCTATATAAAAACCAGTCGCAAAGAAACACTCGCTCACCATAGTCTCCATCCTGCAGTTCTTGAACTGTGATTTTGTAAGGTTTTAATTCCAAATTCTTCAACATGTTGCTTAAAGTTGACTTCTTTACGTGAAGCGATAGACCACGACGACGCAAAGATGTTCCGAGGCGAATACAGAACTGATGGAAGTATCCATTTTCTTGCGTTGGGTTGTTACGGTTCAAGATCTCTCAGTTCCTCTCCTAGACGCTAAGGGAGTTATATTGAAAGAATTACTCCGAAATTGCTTGTAATTAGTTGGATATTACTTATCTCGACGTTACATTCTGTGTGAGCTTTTCTTCGCATGGCTGAAGAAACCACTCTGAATGTACCACTCCAAGCAATCGGTTTGTTGCTTTGTTAACGAGGAATTTATTTTGTAGTGCATCGTATCAGGGTTGGTTAGTAACTAGCTATAAAATAAACTGAAGCTAAACACCAAAAGCTAAATCCGTGCGTGCGATAATTATGTCCCGTTATTTAGGGACTTCCCCTTCTAAAAAATTTGATAACCTGTCGATTAAGTTACATTACAGCTTAAAACTAAACGTCGATATGATTCATGTTTCAAATCTTTCCGGTGACGCTTCATTACGCTATAGAATATTGGGACTTTCTCGCGAGCGAGCAACAAAATTAAACAGATCAAATGATTTTTAATTGAAAGTGCATGTTTCACTTAGATTTGTTTCTTTACTGTGATAAATAAATATGTTTTCAAAAGAAACTGTATAATCAGATTACAACTACGTATTTTACGAAAAAAAAAAAGGTTCCTCATTGTCACTTTTGTACTGTCAGTTTGCCGTGCTTCCTCACTATCTCGCACCTTTATCTGTTTTCGTGTGTGCGGGGCGCATACACTTCTCTAAGATGGTTACCTCGTGTGTAGTCAAATTCTTCTTTTTACAGGTTATATACGAGGGCTTCATACATTTAGATTTTCTTGGTTGTGTGTCTGCTTCTTTTCCTCTTTCGCTTTCCGTGCAACTTTTAGGAATTGTTTGAAAAAATTATCATTTATTAAAAGCTTTAGTTTAGGTGAATAATAGACCAAGTGCCTTTCGCTTTTCAAAATGTTTTGAAAAGTGCCGGTGATATTATTTTGCAGTCATACTTTTTGTACTTTCTCAAGATTTCCAACATATCTTCCATGGTTTCTCTCCAGGGCCACTTGGGTGGCGCTGTCTGCTTGTCCCTCTGGATCGGTCTCTACTTCTTTTTAGAGTAGGCGTCTGTTTTTTAAGTGTTGGTTACTTGTAGCTTCCTCTTCAGGAAGTCCAACGCGACATTCTTGACCCGTTGGACCACTTCCTTCGTGGCCTCCGAGCCAAAGCGAGCCTTGAGCTCTTCCAAGGTAAATTTCCAATATTTTCCAACTTTGGTATTAATTGTCTGCAATGGTTGATGATCTACTCGTCGATACTTAATTCCACCCCCCTGCAGAATAACCGTGGTGTTCTATTCGAAATTGACTGGTGCTGTGGTGAATTCAACCAAATTCCAACAACTCAACCAAGTCAGATCTCTGAAATCTTATTGGGTGTCTGCTATATCGTATCTCTTTCATGTTCTCTGACTCGTAGTGCTGGGTAAGATGCGGCTTCTATAGCACTTTGTGCAGTATTGTGAAACATTCACCTCTCAAATTATAGTTTGGGCGAGAACGACCAGCTTGGTCCCTGTTGGTTTGCTTGTTCTTCAACTTATGTTCTGTATGTCATCCAAGAAGTCATTCAGCTTTGATATGTCCATGAAGATATTTCAAATGTGCTAAAGAGTATCGGTATTTCATACCGTTTTTTAATAGGATGGTTGGGTTTTATTCTTAGAAGAGTATAGGTATGCAAAATCATCGTTTACAGTAACAGGAAACCAATGGTACGAAGGTTTTCATTGTTCTTTGAAGTTGTTTCATAGTATCAAGTAATTTAAGGGTAACTGCAACCCTCATCTCGCTGCCCACGATAGTAGGATTATAACTTTCAAATTCTTGTTCTCGTCAGCCAGACCTTCTAGCATAGTTAAGTCTTTGCAGTCTTGATGGTAAAAAACAGGTCATAGAATGAAGTTACGCTCTATGCGAAATTTCCGTATTTCTTCATATATACTGGGTCGTGAAGGAATACACTAACAATCTTCGAGAGATTATAGTACATGAAAAAATAAAGAATAAAGACCTAGTCTACGGGGTGGAAATTTTGCCGTTTTACGGAGATACAGGCAGCCGAAACGGGACAAGTGAACTTGTGACCTTCAAATTTCTAATCCCACGAACTGTAGCATGCTAACGTCAAAGATTTCAAACCTGCTGTATCCAAAATTGCATGTTTCAAAATTGTAGAATGGGTGCGCAAAGTGTACATCTCTTCGTCTACTGTTTCCGATGTTCTAGTGGAGTGTTAACGTGAAAGGATGTGTACAGTCAAACAGCAAGCAGGCCACCCTCCCATATTGACCTCCAGAGACCGTCAAGTGATAAAGAGGGTCGTACAGTGCAATCGTCAAATATTCATCGGCTGCATCACACAGGTATTCCATATTGCATCAGGACTCCAAGCACCATGACTGTTCGGCGCGAGGTGCGGATACTTGTTTCGCACAGGCAAATGCCAAACGCCAGCTCACGTAGTGTAAGGAGAGTCAAAACTGGACCATAGAGCAGTGGGAAAATGTTGAGTGGAGTTATGAATCACAATATATTTTGATCCGATGGGAGAGTGTGTGTGTGTGGAGAATTCCTGGTGAACGACATCTACCAGCTTGTATAATGAGGTTACAGTGTGGTCATGTTTCTTCTGGTGGGTACTTGACACCCTTGTTGGTTTACGTAGCAGTATTATGGCATAAAGTAATTAAAGTTA
This sequence comes from Lepisma saccharinum, assembly GCA_022664845.1. Taxonomy (NCBI): domain Eukaryota; kingdom Metazoa; phylum Arthropoda; class Insecta; order Zygentoma; family Lepismatidae; genus Lepisma; species Lepisma saccharinum. The sequence continues at coordinate 9,532 of JAGDQP010036707.1, read as the reverse complement.
TGTTGACATGTTAAGCACTTTCCTGCTGCCTACTTTCGAAGACCAGTTCGGGAATGACTATTGAATTTTTCACCACGACCAAGCACCCGTCCATACTGCAGGGATTTTGGGAAGGTGGTTCTTCGACGACAACAACGCCTTACTAATGTGTTGGCCTGTGCAGAGGCCGATAGAACATCTCTAGTACGATTTGGAACGCCGACTTCGTGCTAGACCACACCGACCCACATTTTCTCATTTCAGCGCTCGCGAGGAAGGGGCTGGTTACGATTCTCCAGGAAACCTTCCGCCATCTGATTGAAATTATGGCTGCGAGTGCGGGCTGTGACAAAGACTGAGTGGGCCAACACTGCATTGACTGCCAGTGTTCTCGATGGATGGCGGCCTAAACCTGCACCTTATTTTCGGGTGGGTGTCCAGATACTTTTGATCACATAGTGAAAATACCAGGTGTCTCAAAATTACGTAGGCGACTGTTTCACAATCTGTAACCATTAAACTAAAGTACGTAGAGACATGGTTCTTGCGCTGAAATGTGTATTATTTTTATCGTGTTGTATTTTCCATCTTCATACCCAGTTTAATAATTATCACTGTTGTAATCTTCACGTGTTCATAAGAGCATGAAAAAATACTAGTAAATTCAATGCAATATGAAATTACGAATCTTGCAACAGTGTTTATCTATAGTGTTCAAGCGAAATCAATAAACTTTCGTTCTGTTTTGTATATTTTCAAACACCAAGTAGACAAAGAGAAACAGATTTCAGATTGGAGTTCAACGACCTAGACTTTTTACGACAGTTTTTAATTTGGCGATTCTAAAAATTGACAGATTCGTTTCATTTGGTTATTTTTCTCCTTTAGAGAATTCATGGTAAATTTACTACGCGCATTTCTGTATACTGGCATAGGATCTGCTCTACGTTTATACTGCAAACCTATTTGTGTTTGTGTATAGGAGGTTTCCAGATAGCATGCCAGCTTGCGACAAGGATGTCAGTCACTTGTTTAGAGCTTGCCAGGTTTGATATTGTGTTGAATGTAATGCACATCGGGTTGTTACTAACCTAATTCAAGTTTGTTCGAACAAGCAGTTATTGCCCAGGAAGCTTATCAAACTTAAAACTTATTTGAATTTTGTTTCGTTGCACCTCTGCTGTTGCCTCGTTGCACTGAAGTCCCATAAAGTTCCACGACTATTTGCCCATAAACTATTCTTCGCCAACTCCCATCCTTTTACTACCGGCGTCTCTTGTGATCTAATGAACTAAGTTAAAAAAAAATCTTGGAAAGCCAGCTAAGCCGTGTGATTTCGTGGTCTGGTGACTTCAGCATCGGATTAGTGTGCTGTGGGTCCTCAGATCGATCCCCACCTAACGCAATAATTTTCTTTACTTAAAAAAAAATGAAGCGTATTTGTTTTTCTTTTTTATCCTGTCAAAGCTATTTCTTTATTCTTGTAAACTAGACTGACTGATTCAACCTTGTTTACCTTTTAGGCTCGATTCGATAAGCTTGCATCGAGTTGTCCCACTTGACAAAGTAAACTTGAAACACGTTTGAGTCAGGTCAAAATTGCTGTGTGTTGCACTCTTCCTCAATGCTCAAGTAAAACTTGAGAAATGTCTTTTCAATTAAAAATGAAGGAGAACACATTCTACAAAAGCATGACTTCTCACAAAATACTATATTTTATGAACATTTTATTAAAGAATCAATTTATCAATCAGATAAAGCCTATCTTCTTGCACATCACAAAGAGGAGGAAACCGTGTCATTCGTATGCAGTACTGCGTGGTTTCACTAAACCTGCAACGAATAGGTTGAACAACGAAATCTATACCGTAAAGGAGTCTGGAATACAATAGCATCGGCTGCATTTCGTATGACTCATCCATGTAAAAGACCCAGAAATCTGACCATACAGGGGTCACATTTTGGTGAGAACGTGTGGGTGTTAGGCCGATTGTTGTTAACTCAAACAGCTTCTGATTGATCATCTTATCTGACACGAAGAAAATAAAATTGGTGTTCCTTTTGAATATTTATTGCTGTTTCACGTCATGGCAGAAACATGGTAGCTTCAGACACTGTAGGTGTTAGTTGGTTTTTGTCTCTTTTTTTTTATGTTTTACTAGTGGTAGAACAGACCTCACCAAAAGCAGATGCTTGTATCTTTTCCTTTACTTATTCTGAGACGCCTACGTATTCAAGAAGGCAGCTCAAGTGTCATAGGATAATTAATTTCTGTGTTGCCTTAGAATTATATTAATTTATGTTTTTAATTTAGACATTGTAATGAAAGAATTGATCTTTAACTGTAAAACAACAGAAAAATTGCTTGCGCTAAAGATAAAAGAAAAACCTATTTGATAAAGTGCTTTATTGTATACGTCCATTTAGCGCTTTTAATGGACTTAAAAAGGATTCTTAGTTCTATTACTATGTAGATTTATTTTTGTTTATTTGGCCATAACGCTCAATAGATTTTAATTAAACCGTTTCCTTTTGTTGAATTTTAATTATTATTTAATGCCTTTAAGCCAATTTTGGCTCAGGCCGAATAAATGATGATAGGAGAATTGGTGGAATGAAGAAAGTGGGAGGAAGCGAGAGAACCCCGAGAAAACCCATGTCAGGGTTCGATTTGTAGCGGGGATGGTTAGGATTTCCCCCTCTCTGTAAATAACTTCCCTGACTGTGTTTTCCCAAATATCCACACAGCCGGGGATACGAAATGGCATAAGATCCTTATTTTACGCGTCTAAGAAATTCTTTCCCGCTCTGGAAATTGAATAAATCAAACATTGACTCACGCACACGGTGTTTATCCACCACAAAGCCCACATGGCATGAACTGGGAACCCCACGCACAAGAGGTAAGAATTCTACCACTGAACCACCAGTGGTGGCTTTCTTGGAACACACAGAAACAGGTAGACAGAAACGATGAAATATTTTTTTAAAAAACTTCATGCTTTGAGTTTAACTGTTTGATTGTTAAACTTCCTGAGGAATAGTGAACCAAAATGACACATAGACCCAGGTCAAGTAGAAATTGTCACGGACTTTGGATCTGCACTGAAGGAGTAACCAGGAGTCACGACTCGCCATACTGACGGAGATTTTCCAGGATTGACACCAATTTTCGTCAAGCGGATGTCTGTGAATTAAGGTACTGTACCTGTCCATGTCCACCAATAAAACCGAAATTGGAAGGAACATATGAAAACCTTTCACGGGCCGACTCCCTTCCCGCAGCTTCTTCTTTACCCCATCCCGACCTGATTACAAAAAAAGAAAAGGAAGCGAGATATCTTCATTCGTTGATTAATGGCCTTCGTTATAATTTTGTCGTGCCCGGGCGGAGACCTCTTTTTTTTTTTTTTAAGAAAAAAACTTTGACGTCATTTTTCTGCATCCTACTCAGGCTCCGCAGCTAAAAAAAAAGTGTTTCCGGGCTTACTTTAGCCTATGAATGATGCTATTCACTTTCAGAAATGAAATTCACAAAATCGTATTGTTCCGTAGTGAGTTCAATGCCATCATTTTCTCATTCAAAATTAAAAACAAAATCAGAAACCTTAGTCAAAAATGTATTAACTGTCTTTTTCGTTACATGTACACGGCGTGGGACTGACACTCTTGATTAAAGGAGTGAGAGAATTGTTATTTATGTCCTAAAGGAGCTGATGACCTTTACCTACAGTTTTTGGTAAAGTGGGCTCCGAACCACTCGAAGTCCCTTGATTGGAAGAATGGACCTGACATCACGGCGGATTTAAACGACCCTGCGATATAGTTCTCCTTACTTCTCTCTCTCTCTCTCGCTCGCTCGGTATATTGTTTCATTCAATAGCGTGCTCTTCCATCCCAATACAATTATCCTCAAACATGTCTGTCATCATAATTAATTCCAAACTCAATCATGTATGTACAACGATAAGGTGTTGAACAGGCTATAAAGTTATAAGTGACTAATCTTTCTGACGTGCTTTGTTTATAATCATAATAAACACATTTATAATCTCTGGAGAACAAAAGAAATGCAGTTGCAAACGAGCAACACAAATGATGCTATTATCCTCATAATTTAACCACAACTGTAAAACACAAAATGATTTCTTGATCTTTACTTGAATCTTGAAAGTAGGGATGAACACAAGCGAGTTCCAGTCGAGTTTTCGTTCAACTCGACTCGACTCGTAAGAGAAATCTTTCAACTCGACTCGGCAACGCGACTCGCCAAATATTGTCCAACTCTACTTGAAACTCGACTCGAAATTTACTCGAGTTTCGAGTCGAGTCGAGCTAAAATGAGCCAAAACGAGCCAAATCCTACAGTATTAATGTCTCTGTGCTGTCTTCTCGGGAAGGCCAATATTTCCGGACAACCAGATGACAAATTATCCGGTATCCATTTAACCATCCGGATTTTATCCGCCATCCGAATATTACCCGTTATCCGGATATCAGTCAACATCCGAAAATTATCCGCTATCCATCCGGATATTACATGACATCTTCATATAGTCCAGTCATTAGGTACTTTTTGAGTGCAAAAGGTTGAGGAGTTTTGAAATTTGGGACGATAGTACACTTAAAAGCCCTAACTATAATGCTTATTTTTGTAACCTTGGGTTGCAGGACAGCCGTTCTCACCGCCGTCTTGAAAAATGGCGGCTGAAAAGCAGATTTTAGAATAGAATTCCATTCGAGTAGGTTTTAGAGAACATTTTTTTAATTGAAAATTTGAGTGGATTTGAAATGTAAATTTCCTACAAAGTTACTTATATAAAAATTTTGAATCAAAAATTGCGAAAAGCATCTATATATATGTACATGCCCAGTCCAAACCATTGAAGCTAGACATACGAAATTTGATATGCTGATGTACCATCAAGAGTAGATTACGGGAAATTTACAAAATTTGGAGAAAATCGTCATCTTCAATCCAATATGGCGCACAAATTTTATATATATATATACACCGCTGGAGTTAGAGAAACGAAATTTCGCATAAATATGTACCACCAAGAGTAGGTTACGAGAAAATTACGAAATATATGTGAATATCTTAGAAATAAGGAAAGTAGATATTATTTAAGAGAAAAAAATACAAGAAAAGAAATTCCTTAGTCTCTTACTATATACTCTGTGGGTTCGCTTCCCGCAGCCGACGATCCTGACTAGGGTGTTCCTCAGTCCTAACAAGGAAATGCCGGAATGATACCTAGCAAACAGACCCTGGTCGATACCTTCCCAAATCCTTTACCTCTTCTATCCCTGCCTGAGCCTTAGATGCCTAAAGATCGTAATCAATTCAATTCAATTTTGAGAACGTAGATTTCGACTCTACTCCTCTCAAGTATTTTACTGTTTTGTATCCTTTCTTTAAAATAAATATATATATATATATATATATATATATATATATATATATATATATTTACTTTGCGAACATTTGACGTCCATACATTGTCGTTCTAGCATTACATTTGGCGTCCACGAACATTTGGCATCCGTATATCGGACGTCAAATTGTCGCCCCATAGAAAAAGTAAATGTATATATATTTTTTTGTTTCTGACACATAAATTCGAATGCTCTGTGATAATGGAGGAGACTGTTTAAAGATAATAATTTTTACTATAAAATTAAAGCTTCTAGAATAAAATAAAAAAAATCGACTGGATGCCAAATTGATATATTTTTTTAAAATAATATACATTTCGTAGTTCGAACTTCTGCCACTAGGTGGACTATTGTCGGTTTTGTATACTTTCTAAGAATATACACCGTACATTTTAAGAACATTTGACGTCCACGGGTTTGGCAACATCGCAGTAGAACTGAAGCGAATATATTCCGTACAAATACCTAACAATCTGGCATCTTTCCGTAACCATTGGTTACTTAGAGGTTCAATAGGGAGGGAGATACTATATTGAAACAATGATGACAAAGGTGTTATCAGTCATTGTCTTACATTGTCAAAGCATGGCATAAACAAGATCTTAGAAGAAATTTTTCCTGTATTACTAATTCATTAGTTAGCAGTTATTTTTTTTCGAAAGTGTAGCTTAACAGTAACACCAATGCTCAATTTACACCGATAACACCAATGGGGGGAAGGCGCTCCAAACCCCATACCTCTGATCATTTTAATTAGCCTTACAACAAAACAATCAGGCAACATACGTATAATTGTATATCTTAGAAAGATATAGATCACAAAAATGAATTTTAAGTTATCTTTCAGAGGCGTAGCCTAAGACTACTACCCCCCCCCCCCCGTTCAACGGAAAATGCTTTATTTTTTGTGCCATTATTTGAACAATTTAACAAAGAAAAGGTTTCGATTAGTTACCGAAATGTCCTAATTTATTTAGTGGCGAACTCAGAGAGGGAAATCTGGTAGAAAATTTCGACTATTCTTTTTTATTATTATTATCATTAATGTAACAGTAATTAGTGTCAATTTAAATATAATTTAGAAAGAGCAGAACGTAAATGTTGCGTATACTGATTCTCAGTTTATAGTATAACGTAGTTCGGTTTCCATAATTGAAATATTTTCATGTTCACACTTACTGGTATTCTATATATCCTAACTAAAGCTTTATATTACTTTAAAATCGTAATGTTTTTCACTCTATTTCAGAATATAATTTCTAATTTAAACTCCAAATTTATAACATAACAAACTATGTTAATATAATATTCTTGTTCTTGTACTGATGTCGGAAAACCTGCGTACCCATTTGAAACAAGTAAAAGGACGGCAACTTTTTAAGGTCTATCTCTTTTGAGACTCTCGATATCTCGAGACCAGACCGAGACTAACGTGTTGAGACTCGAGACCGAGACGAGACTGAGGTTTACAATCGAGACCGAGACCAAGACCGGAATTTTCAGATCGAGACGAGACCAAGACTATTCTAAAACATTCGAGACGAGAACGAGACTGATGCCAGTCTCGTCTCGTCTCGATACCATCCCTACTGATATCTTCCTGTTCCGTCTCGTCAATATGGATAAAATACGTTAATAGCGTATTAACAAAATGTAAAGCGTTCTGTTTCATGACAATTTCCATTTCGAGCCCTGGAGAAAGGTAAGTCCATTTTGATTCCGGTCATTTAGGTTTGCTTCTCCTTTTTTTTTTAATGGCAATGTCGTTTCTCTCTTCAGCAGCTGACCAGTGGACCGGAAATGGTTATTTATGGCTAAAGCGGTTCGTTCTTTAGATGAGAATTAGAAAATAAAATAGCTTCGAAGAAAAGCGAGCTTAGAAACGTCTTGTTGAACTTCGATCTGTTTTTTTTTTTTCTAACTGTTCAGTAGTAATACATAGATAACTCTGTAACATGCGTTTGTGTGTGTGTGAATATGTGACTGGGTCAAACTCTCTGTTTTAATTAGGAAACGTATGTGCAAGTACCAACCAGACCCTTGATTACAGCTATTTAATCAAGACTAACCTGCCTTTAATATATCATTCCTTTACTATGTCATTTTGTAAGCGTTCATGTTTTATGCTTTTATGTAATCTTTTTGTTCTTTGTTTTTATGTATACAGTTTATATATGTATCTCTTCAGCGTCAGCTGAATCTCGCCCACGTTAATAAAAAATGTTTGAAAATGTGCCTGCATGACTCCCCTTTCCTGGCTACCAGCCTGCCACAATTAGTAATGATTCAAGTAAAATGCTTCCTCTTTCAAACATTAACATCACCACAGTCTGATTTTAGGTCAAACCAAAAATTACATTAAATTTTACACATGTCTTTTCATTTGTGAACGGGGTGTCCTCACATAATGCAGCAACTTTTTTCTGTTGCAGCCCACATACAGAAAGGATACCTGATAGCTAAAACGTCAAAATCCGTTATATCCACACTCTCAGTTATAAGTAACGGTACTATGAGTACCGAGCAGTGGCCTCATTTAGGGGCGCAGGGGAACAATTACCTCCCTGAGTTTGAGAATACTTTGTATAAATGTCCTAAAACTTATTTTTTTAAAAGTTAAACCGACATAAAAACAAACTGAAAAGTAAAGAAAATTTTATTATTTATTTCAATTTCGATTTTTGTATAAGTTCGGAACTAAATTTAAACTAAAACAACTTGTAATGCGCTGCTGAGTAATGTGAGTTAGTGGATTTTAATTGTATGTTATAGTAATTAATTTGGAGCCGACCTTATACAAAAGGAAAAAGAAAAAAAAAGATTTTAGGAAGTGTTTTTTTTTATTTTTACTTATAGTGTGTTTTTATGTCAGGCGTTTATTTTCGTTTTCTGTTTATATATATATATATATTTTTTCTATATATTAGTACCGCTCAAGAACAATTAGGTATGCATTACGTCTGCGTGGAATTACAATTAGGCCGAAGAGAAACCCTGCGCGGCGCCTGTCTAACATTGATTACAGTAGACTTATCATAACAATGTTTCTCAAAGGTGTTAACTGGCACACTAGTATGCCGCGAAATTGCTTGCCTGCCCAGTGCCGCCCTGCGAGGTAAAATAAAGAAACAGTGAAATAAAAATTGAATATCCTTAAGAACGTTAATTATTTATTGATTCAAGAGAAATAGTACATCGATAATTCACAAAATTATTGAGTCTGTCCTGTTGAGAATATTTAGTTTTTTCCTTCTTTTTCTTTTACTTGTTTTAGGTTTGTCTCGGTGCCTTGTTAATTTTCTACCCACTTGTTACGTTTGAGTGCATGTAGTAAGCAGCAGCGTAAAACAACAGTGTCCTTTTTTTTCAGAATGTTTTTTTTTTTTTTTAGAATTATTATAATATGAGCGTTAGGAGGCTTCTTTTTGTGTTTTCTTTCTAGGGCATTTCTAAGATCAAATTCTTCTTCTACTTCCTCTTCTTTCTCTCCGTCTTTTACCACCTACATGGGGTCGACGTTTCTTATGAGTCTTCTCCACAAAGCCCTGTCCTGAACTTCTTTCCCTGACAAACCTTTCTCCCCGAGATCATTCTTAACCCCATCCATTCATTTCCTCCTTGGCCTCCCTTTGCCTCTTTTACCCTCCTCTTCCATTGCCACCACTCTTCTGACTACATAGTCATTTGAACTCCTTATTACATGTCCATGCCACTGCAGTTTTCTCTCTTGTATGTTCTTAGATATCTCTACAGGTTGTACCTCTTACTTTCACATTTCTAACTCTGTCTCTTCTTGTTATCTCACACGTCCAGCGTAGCATTCTCATTTCGGTGACATCTAATATCTTTTCTTGTGCTTTCTTTATTGATCCTGTTTCTGCTCCGTACATCATCGCTGGTCTAACCATCGTTTTGTAAATCATCCCTTTATTCTTCACCTTGATTCTGCGGTCGCAGAGAATGCCACATACTTTCTTACAATTACGCCGTCCTCTTGCTTATGAGAAATTTAGAAATCAAGTGGTTTCTTCACTTAACGGTCCGATTGTAAACGATTTGTTAAATTTGTAATGTTAGCATTGGTGAAAAAGAAAAGTTTTAAAGGACGGTTAAA
>JAGDQP010036706.1:2444-18939 GCA_022664845.1 Lepisma saccharinum | reverse complement strand
GTCGGTAATGACTCTTTTAAGGTATTTGTGCAGGCAAATCCATACACTATCAGTGAACCTGCCCGACAATTCCAAGTTTCCACTACAACTATTTTCGACCATCTATATTACATACCTCATGAATTTATGTATCATCACCTACTGTGCTGGTGGCCAGCTGCGCCTTCGATCTGTACTGTTTATTCGTCACAATTATGAGCCTCAACTTGGTCGTACCACAAACGTTAATTGTAAACGAAGTGGCCAGTGTTTGACGTTGATGAAACCCCAAAACACTATAAAAACGAAGCTGGCGACACGAAAAGTTTTGTTGGTAGTGATGCCCGTTAGTAATTCTATCTTTCTGGTTGAAACTGTAACTGTTTCACGAACTGTAAAGAATTTGACGAAATGCATCACCAGTTGTCTGGAACTCAATCATTCTTGGTAAATAGGAAGAAATAGGAAGGTTCCAGTACTCTTTGCACTTAACGATAAACTACGCGTGACAAAAATTACAAAATAGAAGCTGAGTCACCTGAGGTATGAAGTACTCACTCACCTTCTAGGTTCGTTGAACTTAGCGCCAATAAGCTACTATATGCTTAGCATCATAGTCACTTTTTGAAAGACAGGATGTTCAGAAACAGAAATATGTACGAACAATCTGGTATATTTAAACGAAATTGAAAGAATACTGAGTATGTCTGGGTAGCTATTAGTTTTTGAAATAACTTTCCCTGCACTTGAAAATTTCTTTAAAAGAATCTTAGAATCACATGGAAATATGGAAAAGAAGACTAGTGACTGACTCCAACAGAGATTTTCTTATAATGTTCTGCTAATTAGAAAACAAGAGGACGATCGTCTCGTCTCCGAGGACATATATAGATATGCATTTTGAGGAGTTTGTGCAGCAGATATTTTTTTCTTCGTTCAGACATGCATTCATATATGTGTGTGTATATTATGCACTTCGTTGAGTCTAATAGTACTCACTATTGAAATTCCAAAGAGATTTCACTCCAGAAAACGCTATTTTCAGTTTTCCTACACTCAAACTTGCATAGTAAACGAAGAGGGCAGAAATATGTGATGATGTAAAAGTTTGGAACTATCTTGGAAAGCCAAAAAACGGGTGGAGAGAGTGGGACCAAATGTTGGATATCGGTAATTTGCGTGGGACTCTAACTATGAACGTCATGACGGCAATCTTGAAAACCATTATCCTGCATTCAGGTCAAGATTTTCAAATGGCAAGGGGTAATGTGACTTCCTTTAAGGCGCGATTGTTTCCAAAAATTAAATTGAAGCCTATTTTAAAATATGTTTATTTATTTAGGAGATTGTTTCCCTGAAATGTGAATTTCATGTCCTATATGCGCTCAATGTAGTGTTAATTGTGGCGGACACAAATGCGTTCTACATGTCGCATGTTGCCAGAGTTATAAATCAGGTTCAAAGACGCTGGTATTTTGGAAGTGTTGTTGGTTTTGGTATAGGCCATTGATTTTTTTCACGATAAAACATGTCTTTTAAATGGTTTTGAGCTAACAAAAGGTGCCTTAGGTCAAAAAAATGAAGAGGCTATTCGATGGGTCCCTCGACGACGGATCCAACATTCCGGAAATTGGGAATTTCTAAGAAGACCCAGCAAAACAGTAAATTTCAGATAAATTCGAATGTTGTTGGAACTCCAGTTTACGGTATGTGGGATTGGTCATCAAGAACCCATCCACTGGCTCCTTAATTAGTATAACTGGGGCGATCTGAAGAGCATGATGTATCTATTGCAGAATAAAAGTGTCAAATGTAGAATACAAAGCTAAACTTTTCAGAACATGCTCTGCTACATCTCTATAATAACATACTAAAGTCCCAAAAAATCCAATGTGTGAAAAACATGTTCCGGAAAAAAAGGCCTTAATTTTGAAAATAAATAAATATGTCTTTTGGATCTTATTTTTGAATCAGTCATTAAATTTGTACTATTTTACGTAAAGGAACGTGGTTTTGCTCATTATGCTCTCCAGTAGATGGACTTTTATGAGTATATGGTTAATTGTGTCTTATCGAAGGCGATAGATACCTAAATGAAAAAAAAAGCTCTGTTCACATGCTCCAATCTTACACTTTATTTGACTAAATTGGTGGGATAGAGAATAACAAGCTTAAAGTTCTAGTACGTACTCTCCAACATCTCTTAAATCAGGTTTTTAAAAGTCTCAAAATATCCTACTTGTAGGGAAAATATGTTTGTAGGAAATGTCTGTCGTCTTGAAGTATTTCTTTTTGAGCATATTTCTGAACCTTCATAGAAAATGAACTATTCTTTATAAAGTTGTAAATTTTTAGCTCATTCTGCTCTCAAATACATAAATGTTCACGAAAACATAGAATCACTATTTTTTATATTTATGTTTTATCAATAGCAGTGGATCCCTAAAACAAACTTAGGTCCCTCCACACGTTCTAGCTTTGTTGTTTGTTTGTCCAAATAGATAACATTTTTAGGTCTTACTCCACCAACACTCTAATGATATTAGGAGTTTAAATAATCTTACTTACATGAGCAAAATAGACTGGAAAGGTCTGTTGCTTCGGTACAATGTATTTTTATTGTGTTTTTGAATCGCTTATTAAAATTAACCAATGCATTTAAAGCTAGATATTTTACTCATTCTTCAATCAAATACATAATTTATAACGAAATTATACAATCATCACTATTATTGCAAGGAAACCAATACAGTGCTCTCGAATTTTGACTCAACAAAGGAAAAGCGAAAACATAAAGTAAGACGTTTCTGGAAAATTATAAATATTCCGCATCAGCAGAAATTTTATATTTCTAATGTTCCAGCAGTCTCTGGATTTACCGGTGGGTGATCTCAGTCGAACATAGACTATAAGAACTCGTCCAGTGCGCGTATCACCTCTTCGCTCTTTTTCTCGTAATCCGAAGCTTCTATGCCAAAACATGAATTTTAGAGCATACTACGCAATGCTAGCTTTCATGCTACGCAATGCTAGCTACTACGTATGTTTAGCTTTCAAGTTAAAATATTACAGATAAGATTACTGTGTGTTTTACATTTATACACCGAAAATCTCATGGCAGAAAAAGCACACAAAAACTTCACCATACATGAACTTTATATGAACATAATGAAAAGCTGTGAGTTTTAGTGTGCGTCCAATGTGTCTTTTTATTGATTTCTTGCCCTTAGTGCACACTTTGCACAAATTAGGATCATACTTAACGAAGTTCACATTATTCTGAGTTCGTTTTCAGATTACTTTTAGTACATTTGCCACTATTCAGTGTGCATGAATTGGTCATCAGCATACCAAACTTTTATATGTTGTGCACTAAAAAGAATGTGGTATAGTTCATATTAATTTTACTCAAAGTTCATATATTATGCACTAAAAACGTGGGAAAACTTGAACTTATTGTGAAGTTTTTTTGGGACATATAGTTCATTTTACACGGAGAAAAATCGATCCATAAATTATGCTTCTATGGTACATGCAGCAAAATACAAATGGCAAAAAAAGGGTTCTACTTAAAGCAACTAAACGGAGAGTAACATATACTGAAAAATATAGTACCAAGAACTGAACGATGTTTGATTGATCTCCAACAAAACATGTCTCTGATGCCAGTTACTATTGTATTACGCAAACTGTTACTAAACATTAACAGTAACAGGCACCAAATGACGAGAACGTTAAAGTTGCTGCAGTCATTCACTGAATGTCTTGGTTTCTGTTACTTCAATAAAATGTTTCGGGAAGGGCATAAGCCATAGTGCTGTTACTGCCCATACAATTCATTTTATCTTATTTTCAATAAAATGTTGACTGGTACTGAACGCGAACTAGTAACAGTAACAGTTAACGGATAGTTTCGCTAACGGATCCATTAGATGGTGTCTATAAAAGCGTTTGTAGTAAAACATGAAATGAGGAAACGTGTTTTACATTTGTTAAAAACAAAGGTTCCTATGTATGTGGGATCAGAAACTTATAATTTACTATTAGTGCTAGCTGTTGCTCGAAGCGTCAATAGACTCGGAAGCCGTCATTGAGTATCAGGTTGTATAATCTAGTGGAATATTTTGTGTATGTATTAATTTTGTTAACCTCCATATGTAGATAATTTGCATGTATCGATAAATTGGACTTCAATACATTGTTTCTAAAAACAAAGTATAAAGCAGTAAAGAGCTATTCTAAGGGTATCAGGTTCGATCCCAACTCAGACTAGCATTTTTTATTTAAAAATAAAAAATGACCTCTTTATTTCTACTTTCGAAATAAGCCCTTGGTTTGCTTTCTTTGTCTCCTTATGAACTAAACATTTGGTTGTCAACTAAACTTATCCAGTACCTGCAGATAGATTGTCTGGTAAGCACCTTCCCGCCTTACTGTATTACTATATGCGTCCAGTAACGCACTATGACGTCTGGTACACTGCTTACTGAACATACTGTTTCCGTTCACTAAATAAAATATGTTCAGTTGCCATAGCCGTACGTTCGGCAGGTTCATTTGAAACTGAACCTTTGACTGCGTGCAACTGAACGTTCAGTGACTTTTTTTCTTGTTAGTGTTACTTTGATTTTTAGCCACTGAAAAGCGATAGTGGACAATGATTTCTGCCGATGTTGGCCGATTATAATCTGAGATCGATAATTATCGCTATTGGACAATGACAGATTGATGCTGAAAAACGATTTAGATTGATAACAAATTTCATCATATTACGAGTAACCTTTTATAAATTTATGTTATTCCTGGCACCCGAGGACGATACTTATAGATTTGAGAAACAAACATATTAGTATAATCTTCGTTCCGATATTGGAATTGTATGGAATTGTAAATATACATATTAATATACCGGATTCGCAACCACTGTATACTACGTCAAATTAAAAGTGGACTGCATTTAGTGAAAATCATGTTAATATCAGGTTTAAATTATGTAAAGTATGCCTAAATAGTGAACATTAAGCAATATAAAACGATTTTTGAAAATAAAAAGCAGGGAAAAATAACGCGTTAGTTAAAACCTATCGATGCCAGTTGAATTTAATCACTGGTATCCTATATATCTATGCGTGCGCTCGTAATCTACACTTTACCATACGGTTGTTTACCACATGCTGTAATTATCCTAACAATAAAGGTGAACTGATAACTTCATACCACAGGACATAACCGAAATATAAAACAATCACTCCACCACTATGCTAGCCACCTTATTTAACAATTCACTTTCATGTAACACAGGTGACAGGATTTTAAACTGGTTTACTTCCGCCCCAGCTAAGATCCATAAGTGCAACACTTGAAAAATACATTTGATACGTTACAGACACTTTCATACTACGCTCTTCCGAGCGACTTTTGCCGAAGTTAATCGGTAACGCGCGATGAGATTTTCTTTAAGCTTCGTACTTTAAACCGTCAAGTTTTCCCGGCTTTTTTATGGTTGAAATAGAAGAACACTTTTGTTAAGATTCAGGAATACCTTAAATGTCGAAATGTCATACCACGCCAATGTCTATCGACCAACCACGATCGATATCTGCTTTATTGGCCCGGAATTGGTCCGATACTCTTGTTCTTCTAAAGTAATGCCGTACTTGAATACTACTCTGGGTATCGTTCGAATAACGTAAGCACATTTCTTGCTATTTCAGATTCCCTCTCCCCTTTGTAAGCAAAATAAGCAATTTTACACCAGCTGATCACTGGTAGGTTTTATTTTGAGCTACCTCAAACGCGTAGTAAAACCATTGCTGTTACTTGTTTGAAGGCCATCTTTGACCCGTTTATCGGCAGTATCAAAAGCATCTAACAAATTAAAGGTTCCAGCTTTATATTACAGTCATTAGGAATCAAGAACTCGAGGGTAAGAATTACTTTCGGTATTTAGTGTATAATGCTGTGAGAAACACAGAACCTACTTACTTGTGAAAGGCCTCCGACAAGAACGAAAAATGTATCCAATGTACAAAGCACCATTCCAGACATGATAATCTGATAAGCGTTTATTATATTAATAGCACATATTTTGTAGCATTTGAAGAGTATGCAGTAGTCCTGAAATGATTTACAGTAAAGTTCCAAAGATCTTTCAAAATACCGTATTTACTCAAATCTAATGTGCCATCGAATGCAATGCGGACCCCAATTTTAGAAGGCTTAACAGTTAAAAGAAAAGAAGAAAAATTACTGGCGATTTTAATGCGAAGCTGGAAATCATGCGCAAACTTTCCCGTAATTTCAACTCATACAAAAAATGAGTTATAAATTTTAATATTATAACTAGTATTAAAATATATGGTAACTACTTTATATGACAAGTAATTTATGTTGTTTTTACATACAGTACAATAATAAGTTTATGTTACATTTATTTACTTAAATGCAGTACACTGTTAAGCAAAATAGTTGAAATATTTAAACAATAATGCCTATGAAAAAACAGTATGACTAGTATACGGCGATATAAAACAAGGTAAACCGAAGTAAAATACGAAAGCGCGCGAAGTGGGAACAGAGGTAATGCGAATAATAGCAAAGCACGCACATAATATTGAGCAGAGTTTTCGAATTTTTTATGCGAATCTATAGCGCCATCGATTATAATGCGCACTCCGATTTTGGAGACTATATTCATCTAAAAATGTGCGCATTAGATTCGACTAAATAGGATAAATCCGAAGATTAGTTGTACGGTCATTATATTACATTATTATCGTTAACCAGGATACTTATAATTCATCACCAGGATTGTCAGACGGTTGTAGTGCGATAATCTATGGCCCCAATGAATGAAATTAGATATAATAGCGTCCCCTTCTATGAGGAGAGACGCCATTCTACGTGCGTAATAAAAAAATATATTTCCTACAAAGATGTTATCTTTATGCACATGTAGGGGCCCCTACGACTACCCATACGCAAACATTCATGGAATAAATCTCTGGCTTACGATAGTTTGTGTGTCCTTCCGATCTCAGATCTATTAACGTCATTTAAAAAGGGGTAGTAATATGATGTTGGATAATATTTTTTTTGACATTCTACTTTTCTATTTCAAAAACATTTTCCTTTCTTTTTTTCTCTTCATTTTATTTTTGTGTTATTTTCGTTACTCTTTTGAAGAGGGCCCAGACCGTGATGGCGGCCTAGCGACCCAGGCCAGTACGATCCTGACTCCATTCGTGCCCTAGTAACTGGCTGCAGAAACAGCATTTTAAATGTCGGCTTACACAAGAGAACCCGAATTTACAGTTTGTTTTAAAGTTGCATGGATTTTTTCTTGAAGTATTAGGAATTAGTCTGGGAAGGTAACGTTTCAATAATCTGTACACAAATCGACTTTCTCTATAATCAATGAAGATGTAAATTATATAATTATTGATAGATAAGATTTGTAAGTTTTGTTACTAGAATATGACAGTGGTTTGTTGGATTCGAATAAAGAAGGATTTTCACAACTGGATAAATCCAAGGCAAATGTGTTGAAATAGAAAATATAATTCGCTAATGCGTGAGATCAAATGTTCATCCGTTACAAGGTAACATTAAAACAGGATCCATTACAGATGAAGAAATATATTGATCTTGAAAAGGTCTCAATAGATAAGTATTGTATTAATTGTCAGTAATTAGACTCACTGACAATTCCTGGGATGGTTCAGAAAAATAGTGTAGAGTTGGTATCTGCCGAGTTACATGAGAAGCCGACAGAACGTTTGATGGATTCTGATAGTGGTCTTGTGTATGAAGGCTGGATTTCGAGGCAAGAATTAGATTTGATTCATAAGAAGAATAGTAAAATGGATGTAAGTATAGACGTGGCTATATAGACAGAATTGGATAAGCTTTCATATCAGCATGGGGAAGAACAATGGAGAATAGATGGATTAGTACAGATGGATAAAGCAATTCAGTGTTGCGAGGAAGACTCAGTTATGCTGGATGAATATTTACAAACGCAAGTAAGTGAGATGACAAACAGAGCACTGCAATGTTTTGTAGAAAGTTCAGTTATGGTGATGCATACTTACAAACGGAAGTAAGTAAGATGACAGATATAGAGTAGTACAAAGGGAAAGGATGCTATTGAATTTACAGATGGGACTGCTCAATGTGAATAGGGAGGCATAAAAATAACTAAGGATACTGGAAGTTCACAGAAGTCGGTTAAAAGTTTTGATAACTTTGAGAATTCAGAAAATTGTATGAAGGAGAAAGGAGCATGGAGGTATCCTAAAGCTAAAGGGAAGAAAAAGAACAACAAAAGGGAAATGTTAACATCTTCGAAGAGCATGAATGAAGAGGATATTTTAGACAATGAAATTAGGGGTTAGCACAACAAGAAAGCGGGAAGAAAAGGCTGAGAAGAACAAGTTATGTAAGTTCAGGTGATGAAAAACTGAAGAAAGTTCTAGCACGTATTGGGTGTAATCAAGTGTGACAGGAACCGGACTTCTTGAAGCAGAAAGAGTAGATGATTGAATTTGGTGAAAATAGAAAGGATGAATTAATAAAGAGTATATTTCATGGAATATATTGGTCTTAATTGATGCTTGTAGACATGTAATCCATGTCGAAGACTCAGAAATATGTTAGTTTATAATCGCTAGGAAAAATGCTAATTGTTGATTAATGATCAATGAAAGATGGAGAAGTGCAGGATTTCACATATAAGTCGAGTGATCATTCTGAAGAAAATGAGAATAGGTATCTTCTTCATTCCTTTGTTAGGAACGAGAGAAGTATGTTTCATTCATATATGAATGATGTCCAGTGGTTATATATATAGTTGATTGGATTGGTAAAGGTTTTAATGTTATTTAGAAACGTGTTTACGTTTGTCGTATCGTATGGATATTCCATTGATGGAGCAATATATATAATATCTGATCTATGATATATAAGTGTATTATTCGTTGTTAGACTGTGCATGTTAAGTAGTAAATTACATTAGTAGCTTCTGTGTTTCCTTTTAAACGTTAGTAGCATGGATTGTAGAAGCTTTTCTATCAATGCCTTTCAAATTGGAAATGAATCTAGGTCTTCCTATGGGAATCCATTGCTGGGAAATGCATGTCGACTATACTAATATTACGGGTTCAGTTTAGTATGCAAATGTGAGGTGATTGTAAACTATTAGCTATACAAGTTGCTTTCTATGATTAGGAACTTTAAGAGTACAGTGCTTCTTACATGAAGCGCAGTGGACTAATTGTTACTTAGATATACAGCGTTTTACTATTATAGTGTAATCTTCAAAGCATTGCACACGATGGAAAAAATTAAAACATGCATTATTCCAAATTATAATTTTGTAGTTTATCAATAACATAATGTTAAACAAATTGCAAAGGATAATGATTAAGCAATGGCATATTGCCTCAATTTCTTCGAAGTATTTTAATCTTTGGTTATAACATTATCCATGTTTTTAACTATTCTCATGGCGATTAACAGGGTAGTTGTAAGCCAAACTAAGGTTATTGATTTTTCCTTTTTCCTCTAAGCTCAGTTACGTGATTAGCCACATTTGGCAGTTAGTATATTCTCAAGTAGACAAACAAATACTTGCCACCAAAGAAACTTCCATTAAAAAACATAAATTCACTGCATGACAAAAATAATCACAACCTCTCAAAGTGAAAACGTATAGAGCGATAAACAATTTGTAAATTGGCTAAAAACTAGCTTCACTTTATTTTGCTAATTTTATCGTCGTCAAAATACAGCTAAAATGAATTATTGTTCAGAATAATTTAGTTTAACTCTTCTAGGTTTCAGTACTAAGCGGAGGCACGTTTATATCTGTTTGTATTTTTAAAATGCCAGTTTATTATTATGTAAAACTGTATGGTAAAATGAACGAATAGGAAGTATACCATACAAACGAGCAACGAAGCTCAGACATCAGTACTCTTTAGAATGTTTTCTGCTTTAAATACATTACAAATAATTGAATTACTCTTTTTATGAACCAACCGCAAATATAATCTGTCTCAATTAATGCTATGAGTGGTGTTCGAACGCTTCTACTTTAGTAACAAAGATCTGTAAACAATACAACCCTTTCGTACAATGTATCCCGAAAACTTGGAAATCAAATTTAATACAATTTTTGCCTAATTGGTTTTATGAAAATCATCTCGAATGGTTGAAAACGAAATAATTTTTCATCATGTTATTTGAAAAACGCATGGTTTTATTTATATTAACCATGAGATGAAATTTGGCATTCGACTGTGAATGATTAAAAGCCGCACACGTACTAATTTAGCAATTAAGTTAAGTGAAATTAATATTTAAAAACTTCACGGTCGTTTTACATTTCGTATACTCCGAACCTTCATTAGGACACATTCGTAGAGTGACTACATTAAAGGTACACGTAAATGTAATGCTTCATGTATATATAAAAAACAACAGAAAAAAAAGGAGCTATTCAAATGAAGCTGACTTCATGCTTATTTAGTATTCTTTTTAAGTAAGGTAATGTGTGAATTTTTTAAAGTAATGGTGCCAAATTACGGTTACTGAAAACAGAAAAGCTGTTGAACCAATATTACAGGCTTAGTCTATAATTACATGAAAAAAAAATGTGCGAGCGGGGTTATGGGAGAGATATTGCAAGAGGAAAATGGTTAAAACAGAATTGGGTTCAAGCCACAATGTCGTTGATGGTGTTTCGTACACAGGGAACAAGTAGAACTTTAATTGGCAATTAATTAAATTTGAGTTTCACCCTACCTCAAGAACATGCGCATTCATTAATGAGCGCAGATTGGTAACATGCATTTGTGTAATAGTGGATTAGTGGAGGCGTATGTAGGGGTGAAGCCAAAAGCAGGAGAGTAGGTGGAAATCAGGAATATAGACAGAAGCAATGCGTTTGTAAATGCTACAGAACAAGGAAAAAAGAGCAGGTAGTATTAAATTTTACCTTTAAAAGCTTTGGTCCCTGTATGTGGACTTTCGGTGATTTGCATACTATAAAAGGGGAGAGCACAACCAGAGTTGTTGGGCTAATGATATATATATACTCTTCAAAGGAAAGCTACGAGATTATTCTGGGTACAATCCCCTTTTATCTTACCCCTTTGGGACACAAGACTCCATTTCTCCTCGATTAGTAGTTTGGTTGCATGAGTACCATGCAAGTCACGCTTCTGTCTCATCCTGAAGTTATAGACTAAGTCGGCTATCACAGAGGAAACATGGTTGTCACCTTAAAGCTGATAAACACAACTTTTTAGTTTTTATACTTCTTCTATTTGAAGACCACTTTATATTAAAATCGATAAGGAACATACATATTTGATAGAAGCAACGTACAGTGTATGTGTTACCACAAATTATTGTATTGTGTTAGTGTGAGCATATTTTAGAATTTTACCTGTTTTCTTTGAATCAGACTGCTTGTAAACCAAGAGAAAGTACTCTCAAATTAATATACTGAGTTGAACAAATTAATATATTGGAATTGTGGACGTTACTATCTAAATTATTTATTTAAATACATTGAACTGGAAGAAACTGACAGCTAAATAAATTATATCTTTTAGAAATAACTGATAACTTTAATTTTGAGTCCGAGTACTGCCCTTTATTCAAAGCTATATTCCTTTTCTATCCTTATCCGTTATTAATGATAGGGTTAGTTTGATCCTCTTGGCGCATACTTGTTTCCAATCTTCCCTAGTTCAGATGGGTGTTTACCAACCCATGAAAGAACAAAGACATCTAAATTTCAGAAACATTGAAACAAGTATTCGAAAGAAAGAAATCAAATTATTATGTATCGGTAAATTATTAATAAAGAATGAAGGAACTCGGCGGCTAAAGGATTGGAATTATGGTAGTCAACGGCTCAAAGAGGCATCCTAATGAAATTTGTCAACTTTATAATGTGAGCGGAAGAATAGCGTAACACAAGTAAAAACTATGAAGAGCAAGAGCAGAAAACATGATCATTCCGGAAGAGGTAGAAAACGAATGATTTAGACGTAACAAAACTTCAAAAAAGCGTCTAGAAACAGCGAATCGGGTATAATTTCCGCCATTTAGTGAGTAAAATGGGATACTTTTGTTCAGCGACGGCCTACTGTGCAAGTACGGCCCCCTCGATATTTATGATGCCTTTACTCATGAGTGAGAGCGTTGAAGTCACTGTACTTGACGATTTCGCTGTAGGGTGTCGCTAATGTAAAGGGGCTGCACGCGAGGAACTTGTTGCGTCACATGAGAAGCACATAGCATTACGAATGCAAAGACATCTGTAAAATGTATTTATTTATTTATTTTATTGGGCTGATCTACAATCAGAGTTTGTTAATAGCTTCTGAGAAACATAGTACTTTGGTATTCTCGGAATAAAATAACTTTACTAGAATAACTACTACTGTAGTATTCGATACCACTGTAGTTTCTGGCACAAGTTGTACACACATCAGGACTAGTGGTGACTTCGATTGAGAGTACATGTTGGGGTAAGATAGCCTATTCTTATCTCATGGAAAATCATAAATTAATGTTTGAAGCTACGGTAGCCATTGTATTTAATATCTGCATCCTCAATTGTAAGGAATTTGAAAATGAGTAAGTTTCAAACCTAACAGGAACTGATAAAAAAAGAATACATCTGTGACACAAGGAAAAGGATGAAGAAGTTCGGACAAAAATACAGATTGCTATTAGGACAGAGGCACCTACGAGTAGCTAAAAGATAAAATGGAAGATTACAAGATAAACGGAAATATTAGTTTCAGTGCAATAATTGTCAACTGTGGCTTCATGAGGACAGTTTCGGATGATATCGAGTTTTGAATGTAGTGTTTGAATTAGAAATCAATAGCTCTCACCATTGATGGCATATTAAAGTTATTTTTACGCTGTTCAAACAAGGTCATCTGATGATTGTCGTCTCTTGATATTATTTCTGTAGCAATCTTTGGTTAATAATTAATTAACGATCAGCTTCTCCCATAAGTAATGTCGTATTTTTGCTCCGTGAGAAAAAGAACAATAACTTACCTGGAACACTACCGTAAGTCAAGAAAATAGTCTCCATCGGACTGGATAACACTTTGTCACCTGTCAACCAGTTGTTGAATCCCCCACTGAAAGAAGTCACCGGTTTTGAAGGCAAAGAACTGAGTCACTGTTCGTCGCATGCCATCCTCATTTTGCAGTGTTTTCCCGAAAAAGGTAGTTTTGCAGGCTGCGAAAAAAAGTTGTAGTTTGTTGGTTGAAGATCTGGTGAGAACTCCTAGTTGGGGAGTTTCCCCCAGTCACGTTCCTCGTTTTTAGCCCTGGTAGTTCTTGCCGTGTGTGGGCCCGCGTTATCACCGTGGATGAGCACACCATTGTCATTAACCAGAGCAGGACGTTTCTAGAACAATGAAGTCCATAGGCGTTCATGCTGCTGACAGTAGGATGGTCTGGTTACGTGACATGAGCTTAAAATGGATTATCCCACGGATATCCCACCACACACACAACATCACTTTGCATAGCTGGAGATCCTGTTTTGGCATAGTTCCTGCGGTACCCCCTTTAAGTACCCACCGTCGTTTGCGTGTAATGTTATAGAGGACCCACTTTTCATCCCCTGTCACATTTCTGTCCAGAAATGACTCGCGTATGCGGCGGTTGAGCAACGAACTGCAGATGTCAACTGCGCCTTGGAAATTTTCAATGTGGCTTATTGCTCAGGCATTAGTTACTCTAAACAAGACGGAAATTGATGACGACAGCTGGGAAATCGATTTAAGAAATATTGTATATTTTTTGCAGTATAAAGAAGGAGAATCGAGCTAAAATTATGCCCATTATTATAGTGTGTATATTAATCTAGTATGGTTGTTTTGAACCTTGGGTTGCAGGTTAAATTGTTATTTTTTGATGTTATGAACTTTGTATGTTGTAGATCTTTCATATAGCCTTGATTATGTTTTTATTTCTTGTATATTTTAAAAATGTTAATGGCTAGTTAAAGAAAATGACGCTCGACCTCTAACTAAGCAACCCATGTTCAAATCTCGATGCAGACGTATTTTTATTTCTCAGTATCGAGATCAACACCGTGTGTTGTGTTGATTTAAAACACAACAAGTGGCAGTCACGCTGAGACACCGTATTGTGTTGAACTAGCACAACAATGTTTTACTGTGTTTGTGGCTTTTGCTAACTATCTAAATGCATTGCATCAAATAAGAATGTTTTCCTTGTTTTCTGGTTAGACACTCATTTCTGGTATGTTCTCTTCTCGAATAGAATGTAGTCATACAAGACATTTGTAATGTGGAATGTGTGTGTGTGTAAATGTAGTCATACATTTGTAATGTGGAATGTACGTACGTCCCCAATAGTATTTGGATGCCACTTATCGTTTTTAGGCATCCATGGTTCAGGACGGAATAGGGTCTGAATGAGGATGTGTGAAAGAAGTCGGTCAGGGCCCAGTTTCGAAGGTAATTCCAGAATTAACCTTGTGTGACTAAAGATAACTAGATAAACCTCAGTCAGGATGGACGCCGCGGTATCAAACCCAAAACCTAACGAATTTGAAGCCAACGTGCTACTGATTGAGTTACGACTACTCGGTAGCTAGATGCACAATGGGGTGTATTATATACATTAAAGAACTATTTTCTCATTTCGCACGAAATGTAAAGTCATTACAGCACTAAATTGATGTATGTTTCATCATCACATGCGGGAGAGAAATCTGCGCTTTCAAACGGACGTCGCACAGGATGACAGATATTTAATCCGGCAGGTCAAAAGTCATAATTATTTGGGTTTCAAAGCAGCAAGAAAACTGTGTTAATATGATCATAAATGATTGTGTACTTATGGGTCACAACCAGTCTCAGGAATCGTTTAATAGAGTCTGGGTAAGACAAGATCTCTTGTTTAGCGCGACAATATTTTTATCGTTCCATCGGTCTGCAGTTACATAACAAGCTTCTACCTATGTACACGTAGTTTATGATCGATGGAATAAAATCTCTTTGACCAATTAAATTATATGTATTTCCATTGATTTTTAATACACTTAAGGGTGTTTACGTATTATTCTTTTCTTCTTTGGTTGGCGTAGTGTTAGAGTCAAATTTTGTTAAATTAGCTCTTTGCTTGGCGTATTGTTAGAGTCAATTTTTGTTAATATATTCCATTTGTTAATTGAAATAACAGGTTTGCAATAGCAGCGCCCGTCGTAGAACGCGAAAATATATTCAGCATTTAAGTAAGGTATTCGGGTGTACAATTATATATTTCTTTTTAAAACCACATTCAACAAAGATTTTTCAAAACTCAATTTTAAGTGATTATGGCACAATTCCAAAGAAAGAGCTGTTTGAAGTTAGGCAAAAGGATCCTAACATTTAAAGAAGTTGTGTGCGGTTTTGTAATGTCTAAAAGTTGTTTGGAAGATTCTTGTGAACATATTCGTGACCGAGTGCAGAATAAAACCCTGACATTTGGACTCTTCAGCCCTCTCCCAGAAAAGATGGACTAAATGTTGTTTTTTTTTTTAACGGTGATTGGATCGTTAGATCCAGAAAGTTATTCGATAAGCGCTGTGATTGATCTCGGAAAAGTATATTGAAAAAAAAATGTTGGAAACTAGTACTGTTGGTGTGATTCTCCTTGCACCTGAGATTACGATGCTGTTCTGCATTTTATTAATTACTCCACAATGGCTCGCTGATCATAATGTATGGCATCATCCTTCAATCCAATATAGAATAATTTATGAGCCTAAAACACTATTTTCTCTGTGCATTTGTGAAAAAAATGCACCTACAAAACTACCTAATAAGAAAATGCTAAAACCTATAATTGCCCCAATAACTTGAAAATATTTTCGAGCACTGTTTTTTTTTAGCTGTGGGTCAAATCCTCATCACTTGGTTTTCTCAATAAACCTATTTCATAACTTTCCTTGCATATCCCTCTTAAATTCAAA
The DNA here is from genome assembly GCA_022664845.1 of Lepisma saccharinum. Lineage (NCBI taxonomy): Eukaryota > Metazoa > Arthropoda > Insecta > Zygentoma > Lepismatidae > Lepisma > Lepisma saccharinum. The sequence continues at coordinate 2,930 of JAGDQP010036706.1, read as the reverse complement.
AGAAAAATATTTTTCTTTTGCGTGTTGTGAATTACATCACCTTGCAGTTATTACAGTTTGTTTAGGGTAGAATTTATGTTCAGCATTTCAACCGTTTCCAATCCACTTGCCCCAGTAGTTAACACAACTAACTGATGATCGCAAATGTGGAGGAACATAAACTGAAATCCGTTGCGTTTCCGGATGAGTTTCTTAGTTACGTTTCTTTTCAAATTCAACACATGAATGTGAGATTGTACTTAACCCAAGGCTGTAGCTTCTACCTTCCTCATCCCTGTTCCAGAAAGAGTTGTTGTCAAGGGACGGCATGCTTTAGAAGTGATGTCCTTAGACCAAGGTTATCTGTCCAGTTCAAGAAAAAAACTAACATAGCATCTTGATACAGTGGCAACATCAAATCTTGGATACTGACAGTTCTTTTCGAATTTTATTGATAAATAATTGTAAAGATAATTCTTGGGAACAATAGTTCGTTAACATTGCGCA
>JAGDQP010036705.1:0-18939 GCA_022664845.1 Lepisma saccharinum | reverse complement strand
AGCTTAAAGTATCCTAACAGAGCGGACTTGTTATATTCTTTGTAATTCTTGTTCATTTGTGCTGAGGATAACCACAGAAGTGGTATAGCAAGGGGTAAACCTGCTATCTTCTCTTGTCTAGTATTAGTGTTTCGCCTAAGCAGCAGATCCTTTCAGGTTGTTTTTTTTCTTCACCGTTTACTATTTGTTTCAGGCAGAGTGAAAAAAAATCTTTTTGAACAATATTTATTTTATAAGTTCTGGCTTGATCTTGTCCAGAATAGAATTCTATGACAAACGTTTGTTACTGCGGCGATCTACTTGTGCGTTCCGTGAGCCATAGAGTTAGTAAGTGAGTAATTTGTTTAATAAGGAGTTGAGTAACCCTCAAGGGTTCTTAGCTATTTTTTGTCTTTACAAATGTTAAAATTTCCCTATAATTTTAGGGCGAGTTCGCCAAGTTCCTGCGAGAAGGTTTATATTTTTGTCCCCCAGACAGGACTCGACGTAGTGTTCCCAGAGTTTTTGCTGGGATTGTAGCGCTTTTCATTGAACAAAGAAGTTGGTAATAGAGTAAACTACGAAACTATTTGAAGTGTATACTTCAATGTTTTTTATTTTTAAAATATAATTGTTATATTTGTAACTAACTTCAGGTGTCTACTTGCGCAGTACTTCATTCATCGAGTATCCAAGCAGGGTGTACGGGGGCTCACCCCGGGAAATTTTTGAAAATTAGCTTCTCAAAATTGCGGTTTAATGCTATTCCGACAGACGACAATAAAACTGCTAGCTCGACATTAGAATCCCCCCAAAAATTTTTTATTCCCCCCTAAAATTTTTCTCAGTGGCGCAACTTGCGCCATATATCCCCCCTATGGGCGGCCCTGAGCTTAAGTGCTTCCAGGCACTATATTTTGGATTCCAAAGTGTGGCGTTTGTTCATCTGTCTTTCAAAAGCCAACTGTTATGCCAATTAATAAAAGAAGTTTTCTTTCGTATTTTTGTTATTTGGACCTTTCTGATTCATTTTGAATTTATATTTGTGAGTATTATGTTCTCTTGAATGGGTTTCGCCGTTATGTACGTGTATTCCTATTGGCTGAGTTTCCTTACAGAAATATCATAAGGATAGGATTTGTTTTCTCTCTGCTTGTATAAAGGTAAGCAAGAAAGTTCTGTCGCTTTTTCACCCACCACCTTCGAACATCGATATGTCACCAAGATGTACCTGGAAGATCAAAAATAGTCCCCATCAGCATCGACGACCTTCTGCCAACGTTCTAGAAGGCTATAGATTACATCGCGGTAGAACTTGGTGGGCCGTGAAGCGAAGAAGTTATCAAGTACATTTTGCACCTCTACTAGGGATTTGAACTGGCGTCCTCTAAGGTGATTGTCCAAGGAATGGAACAGGTGAAAATCGGACGGTGCAATGTCCGGAGACTATAGCGGATGTAATAGTGTTTCCCATCCAAGACGTAGAATGGTGTCCCGGGTCATCCTAGCCACGTGGGTCTTAGCGTTGTCCTGTAACAGGAGGACTCCTTTGCGATTCAGAAGTGCTGGCTCCAGAGTTTTGAGGTTTCCTTGAACACGGCTCAACTGCTGACAGTACACAGTTGCATTGATGCTCTGACCATCTGGTAGCAGTTCCCGATTTACGATGCCGCGAGCAGTCCACCAAAAGCACAGGAGGACCGGACCTTCTTCTGGTGCAGTGCTGGTTTCGGCTGTTTTGGAACCGGTTCATGGGATGCTAACCAATGATGACGGCGCCGTGGAGCTTCGTACAGGACCCACTTCTCATCACATGTCAAAACCCTGTTTATTGTATTTGTTGGTTTTTCAAAAAGTTTTGGGGCTTATTATCCAATTCATCACAAGTTATTTTAGTCAGCTCTTTCGGTTTAATCCGCTCCTTTAGTTTAGCATATAGCTCCGGTGATAATGATGTCAATAAAATTTCTCTTTACTTGTCTGGTTTTAACTCCTGTATATCATCAATATACAAATTGAACCTTTCTATGCAATTCTCAATAGTTTCTCTAGTTTCATCGAAACTATAGAAATTTAACTTAGATTCTGTCTTCGTTCAATAAGTTTACCTCGAATGCCAGTTTATTGTTTCTTTTTTTATTTTTATATTACTAAATAAGTAATTATTATGAGACGAAATTAATTCTAAATCGATATACTCGAGGGAGTGTCTAAAGCTCATCCCATAACCGACAATAGTGACCTATAATTGCTACATCATGTGAACCTTGAGACTTGGCATCTATACTGAACTGAGTAGGCAAATAAAAAAGTAATGTACTATACTTTATTTCATAGAGCTGTGTTCTGAACCTCAATGGACATTCACATATGACATACGTTATCATTTTGCTGTAGACATAATACCCACATTATAATGTGAAGTCTCAGTCTTCGAGCATCACAACTGCCATTGGTATGTTGAAGAATTCGTTGAGGAAAACCAAGCCGTGAGTTTTAGGACAAACTATAGAGGTCCCTATGATCGCGTATCGGTACATTGAATTACACTTGGATATTTTTATGAAATTATTTTCTCGTTTTAGGTTTTTATTATTTGCAGTTAATTAATCTTGAGAATTTTTAATGGTCAACTCATGGTCGGGTTTCTGTATTTCGCGCCGGGAGTAAACAGTGTATTTATTTTGAAGTGTGTGATTCTGTAGTAAGTAAGTTGGTTTATATTTAATTTTTGGTTTTAATTTTTTTATGTTAAAAGTGTATTTTAATTGTATTTGCTTTCTTCTATTTTCGAGATGCTAGACTTTTGCTCTATATCCGAATATTTTGTCAATTTTTTTCTCTTAGTTTCGTTTTTGTTCCGTGAGTGTGAAGTCATGTGACGCTGTACCCGATCTAGTACCCGACGCTGTACCCGATCTAGTACCCGACGCTGTACCCGATCTGTAGAAGAAGTGGCCATTAATTCTTCGTCTATAATTTTTCTTGTCGATGTTTTTTATTTGATGCCAGTAACATCGAGAATGCTGTATTCCAGTTTCGGTAAGTCCGTTCTGATAAGGTAAATGTTGGTGAGATGGAAATCCATAGTTATTATACCGGATTTGAATATTTCCTGAAGTGTTGCTTCATGCCTCGTGGTTTTCAAGGGTACCTATATTGCCAAAACTGTAGGAGCGAAATTGAAATTCATTTTTATCAAGAAACATCTAGTGAGAACTATTCTTCACGTTTATTCGGAAATTTCTAACTCTCCGTTGTTTATTTTATATAAGAAAGAAGAGACTAATGACATGAGTGCGTAACTTACTTACACCTTCTCCTCCTCCATCAATTTTTGAACAAGGGGATTCTGGGAGAAGTTAAAAATTTTTCTTTTATGTTTAAATAGTTGTAACTTTAGTGGGTCATGTTTTCTGAAGTGAATTTTGTAACTGTTCAAATTAATATTACTAATTCGATAACAAAATGTGATGTAAGGAAATTGCTGACAGATGCAGGAAGGTAAATAATAGAACTCGACGAGAAAATGCTTGTAAATATCTTCTAAATGTTATAGGGTATATTAATCTTGATCCTTCATTTCCTCTTAACCTTCTGTTGGAATTCTGTTAGATTCGAAAATGGAAGGGATGAAGTAATAAATAAATAGTAACTTGTGTGTGTTATGTGTCGTATATTTACTGCGTGTGTAAACAAAACTAAAATTATACTTAGTAATTTCTCGACTTGTAAAGTTAAATAGTTTATTTCTACTTCTGGGCCCATAGTAAAGTCCCAAATCATTCCTTAAACAATACTAAATAAATGTTACATGTTTGTACTGTGTTTCTGGGTACCAATGAATCTATTCTCCCCTTGTATATCCCTTTCTTTTGGTCATTTTTTTTTAACGTAAAAATTGTCTACAAGTGAAAAATAGAGTCATTTTATCTTTACAGCATCGCTCATTTTTAATATTTCGCCGTCGGAACTGCAATACCCCCTATGTGGTAAATCATGAATTTTTCAGGAAAGCTAAAACACTGTTTCTGTACTACAGTCTGGAATACAATTTAGGTAACGAAAAGTTGCTATATCTAAAAGAAGTAGAAGTTATTTCCACATGGAATTTCTCTACAGTATGCACAATACACAGAACAATAAACTGGTGCCAAAACATGAAAAGTTAAGAAATGCCACGTAGGGGGTATTTCAGTTACGACGACGAAAGTGTACAGAACATGCTATTGTAAAGCATTCTAACTTTCTAATTCACAAGGAAACGAAATTACTCTCCGTGATTAATGCCATATGATTTGAATAACTAAGGATATTTTATATCCGATAACAGAAATAGCACATTTTCAATTCATATACTGTGCTCCTTCGAGAGAACAGCTCTTTTGTTATAATGTAAAAGATTTGCTTCTCAATTTATTCGTTCGCAGAAGAGCTTCAATGTTTAAACAGATGCGAAGAAATGTTTGATATAGATTTTCTGGTGTGTACTTAAATGGGAAATCTTACAATAAAACAACAATAAGTAGAAGTATTTGAATACAATTTATTTTCCCCAAAATTACAATCTTGGGTTGTAGAAATTAAACTAGTGTTTTAGTCAGCTGAATCCCACATAGCAAAATTACGTCCCAGGGATGTACGACGGATCTCCTGGCAGTATATCGGGACGTCCGTGGGACGTCCTGTTTAGGTCCCGTTTACATCCATCGGACGTCCATGGGACCTCCAAATGTCCGCCCCGGGATCATCCCTGGGACGTACTTTTGGGATCCTTTTAGGACAAAAGTGGGACTATAATGGAATAAGTTACTGTATGTAAAATAATTTATATTGAAGGCAAATTGTACCACCAAATACAATTAACTTGGCTCTATAGGTGCTACCGTTATTACCAGACAGCATCAAAAGCGTTCTATTTTCTCTGTGTCATTTCTGACATCCGGGTTGCCCAGACTTTGCTTTTAAAAATTTAACGCTAGAAATTCTAACTTTGCAGTTATTCACTTTCCAGCTTGAAAATTTTAAGAGTAAAGCCAGGCCACCCCTGGTGCAAAAAGGAGCACGGAGGAAATAAGAAACTTTTGTTGATATGGTATTAACGATAGCACCACGTGAAGTTATTGTATACTGTTGGTATTGTTTTAACAGTAACTTAAATATAACAAGCAATTCTAAGAAAGAAAATCATATATTTAATATATAATTGCTAATAATAGTAGAGTTCAATTGAGTATCACTATGATTGAAAGCTTTCAACAATAAATGCAACTAGTGTTTGTAAATACATCTAGTTAATACAGAGTGGATAACGATAAACATTTCTGAAAATCCCTGATTTTGTTCATATTTCCCTGACCGACAAAACTGAACATCATTATTCCTAAGCAAAGCAGACTCCTACGTTGTTAGCGTGACATTAGGTTAGGTTAGGTAGAAATATCCAATGCGTTCGACATCCTTTTATTGTGTTCACATCATTGTATTAAAATGAAGCGTCAAAGAAGTTTAAAAAGATACTGGAGGAAATCTGACGGAGTATTACTTATGGCATGCTTTGTGGTATTGGGTATAGAAAGAAACTCATGCGGAAAGAAGAAAAATAGTTGGAGGTAAAGATAAAGAAATGAAAGATTAAGAAAGGGGTTATACCTGCATCCCACGCGAACTATGGAGCTGTGTTTGTGTATAATTCGATTTGTAATTTACATTTAGATTTCGAAAAATTACTGAAAATTGCCTGTAATTTAAACAGAATCGATTTGAAGATTGATTACATAGATTGATACTAAAGAAACTGCAACCTTTAGTACCGTTACGGCCTCTCCACTTTTGCTCCTTGTACTGTAGAACTATAGAAATGAAATATTTAACAATTACAAAATTTGCCTCGCACACACGCAAAAATTCAACACGTTCTGTTCGTTTTTATGGAATAACTTCGCGACAATCACTTAAGAGACATCGCATCTTTCGCATTGTTTGGCCATGTTTTACCCACAATCACCCTTCCATCCCACGCTGCTGCTGTAAGACTACGGGATACCATCCGCCATGGCAAACAGTACCATGCTTAACATCGCTTTCACAGCAAGAAAACACTTATTTCACATTCCAAAATCCATAACTACATAAACAAACTAATAAACTCACAACTTCTTCCTTGTAAAGTTTAGAAATTTTGACTAATGACGGTGAGACATAGTAATATTTAACCACTATCGGAACCAAGGTTTCCTTGGCCTTTATATCTATAAGTAGGTACAGAATTTAACTGCAATTTGAAGCGTTTTTGCAAATTTTTGTCCTTGTACATAAAATTCGGGTGAAGTCCCGCAGAGTTGATCCAGCTTCTGTAGCTTAGTTTGCAAACGGTTAAAAAAGGGTTGTGTAAACTGTGTAACATTTCAAAATGCGCATATATAATAACTTAACCTAACTTATCCTAACCCACTATAACTTAGTAAACAGTAAAATAGAATGAACAGAAGGTAATTGGATGGGCTCTGCGGAATAATTGCCTAAAATTCGAGGCAGGAGAGGTGTGTTATCCTTAAATTAAATTTCAATAGGTTAGTTTTGGCAAGTTTCTGCTCACTTCAAGGTTTACTTAGGTTTCCTTTACATAGGAAATTCTCTCCTACTTACGCCACCAACGTAAAAGTAATGGTGAAGTTGGAATATTACCTTCAAGTTTAAAATAAACTATAGTTTCTAAAGGTAAAATAGCAATCCCGCCATATCTGCTCGCGCATTTACTTGTCAAAATCTATCACGTTTGTTTCTTAAGCTTCATATGTGGGATGCAGCGAAGTTCGAATAAACGCATTTCCTCGCTGCATTCTTTTCTGTCACGAAAGTATAGCAGTAAATCTTACTTTGGGAAACATTATAACTTTTAAATAAATTACATTTCAAAATCCTTACGCGGATAGTTACCACTTTCTCAATTCCTAGCAAATATAAATTCAACAACATTCAAAACAATTCTTGAATGATAATTGCGCCCCCTGGCTATAATTGACGTATTTAAAACAAAAGAGTGATGAACAGCGCGTCCCAGCACACACGCACACGCACAGCACTTTCGCAGAATCATCCAAGCAACTTTTCGTTCGAGCTTTGATTCTTTGCTTCGTCATATTTTCATATTTTTCTTATAGTAATAGTAGTAGTATGACTAGTAGTATGACAGCAAAAGTATGACAGTGACATAATCAAGGATATCGTTATTCACGCATTTAATTAGAAAAATTAGCAATCCCGCACGCCTATCCGGGGACATCCAGGGTATCTCCATATGGGATGAACTATTCGTATCGCCCATAGAGTTATCGTACGGGTGTCCTTAGGTCATCGCTATGGGAGCTTGACTAATCTGACGTTATTGGGATCTAAATAGGACGTCCCAGGGATGTACTCTGCTATGGGGGATATTTCCTGCTTAAAGGTACTGCAATCTCGTGAGAAATTTTAGCGTGGTGTAAGCCAACTATTTCAATCTGGCTTCCTAGTATGGTAGTGTATTGTAGCCAAGGTTATATTCTTGCTAGAAGGTACAGTGAGTTTTATTTACACTTTTTTATCGACCCATATTAAACGAAAGTTGTTGGTTGTAGATTTTTCCCTTTGTATGTGACTTAAGGATCGATGGTTATTATTTCCTGATTGTTTTTCCCTCTTTCTACTTTTATGCGTCTATACAATTAAATTCATCTATTTACTAACTCAATGAAAACCCACCCTTTAGGTAGAATGGAGTTGGTGTGTCAAGCGAGAATCCCAACTTGGCCGTCCTTAGCTACTGTACAGGAATGTTACTGTGCATTTGGAATTAAGATGTTCCAACATGGCATGAACCCAATAATGTATGTATCAGCTACCATTGGCCAGCGGCAAACTGCTATCTAAAATGCTGGCTCATTGCTTTGCTTAGAAAATATTTTTATTTTGTTCGGATTGGGTTCATTGCACCAGAATGTTATTTAAAGTTTAGTGTTACAGATTTTCTTCATGATTCCGATTCAGTGTTTAGTGGTCGCTTGTCCTTAGCGCAAGGGCGATTTACGTTATCAATCTCAGTGGATGTTTCATTTAGTATACCTAGCAGTCAAAATAATTAAAGTTCAGCACTGTGATTTTTGTTGATTGTGGAGTGCTGTAAAAGGTATTTCATTCCTGAACGGAGTGGTTAAGTTCCGTGGGAGGTGGTCACCTGCAGCTCCTTGGCTGTCGTGTTCCTCTTGCAGCCCCATGAATTTATTGCTTCCTTGTTGTTTAATCATGTTTAGTAAACGCCAGCCTAGTGTGTTGTTCTTAGTAGCGTCGTTAATAAATAAAGTGAATACATATTGAGCAAGGTCAGGTGACTTTCTAATAAGACTTTGAATTAGGATCAGAGTACTCCTGTAGCCGAAGAGTGATATTATTTCGGTTCGGTGAGGATGCAGGCGGGGACATGATTTGGGGGAGGTGTAGTTGTCTGAACTCCGGTGAACTTTCCTGCGTTGAAGTGCAGGTTTGGGGAGAGGTAAGGTTAATGATTTGTGTCTGGTATGGAAGTGGCTTATTCCCGCTCGCTGGGGACATCCTGTGGTCGAACCAGTAAGCTTTTCTTGCCCTGCCACAAGGGTTTGTGGAAGTATAAATATGTTTGTTGCAGCCTCTTTCAATTTTCGGGCAGATCTTCCATGGTTAGCATGAACGTGATCTTGTAAGCGGGTTATCGTTCATGTGAAGGTAATTTTTAGGATTTTTTTTAATTGACAAGATAGCTGAATCGGGCTGTTGTTTATTCTAGCACGCTACAATAAATCATGAAGCAATCCTTTTATATTTCTTCAATTATAAGATATCGGAGATTCTAGCTTATTAAAACATTTGTTATTGTACTATTCTTAAGTAACTTTAAGACATTCTTTCGCAAAATTGGGTTTCTTCCTTATAATAACCAAACTGTCTACCTAACCACCATTTTATAGAAACAATCTCAACAAGGCCAAAAAAAGCCTATTTGTTTCTTTTCTTTTTTTAATATCAATTGCGCTTTAAACCATTGCGTTAATAAATACCAGATTAGCTAATCAAGTATTGCATATTTTTAAATATCTATCAAACCATTGATTTTGAACGAATGAGTGTCACATGTGATTTTTAGGTTTCCTAATTTGTAAACAAAGGAAACAACAACATCAACTATAACAAATGATTTGTGCAACTTTCGTAAGTTGGTGTTAAATTTTGAACAGTGCATGAAGAATGAGTAGTCAACATTTCTTTACTTCTCGTATCTAATCTATTGTAATCTAACATGGGGTAATCTATTGCCTGTAAAGTTATCAAACAGCATTTGTGCGATATACGTTTTTGTAAACGTGATCAAACTAACACTAGATATTTTGAACTGGTTATGGATAACAACAAACCTTTTCTAACCTGATCGTTTCCTAACATGTGAATTACTTAACACTAATATTATTTACAGCTTTGTTTATACATGTGTCATGTGCGTAGTGTTGCTTGGTACATTTTGATTAATTTTTCCCTACAACGTACTGTGATACTTAACTAACACTCATATTTTATTCTTAAACTGCTTTTTTTTTTAAAAAAAAACGGCGTGGTGAGGTAGGTTAATCATATTTTCGTTATTTTGCCTATTATAAGGGGTGTCGTTTTTTAACATGGAAAGTTTGTAGTTTGCTGTAAACGTTCAACTTATTTTAACGATATCCAACAAATCTGTCAAAGTAGATAAAATATGTTATCTGTAAAGCGATTGTGAAAACTGTGAAGTTAGATGGTGTTTGCTTTTCTTGTCGGCATGTACTTTAGATACCCCACCGTTTTTTATTATTAGAATAGACCGTCTTATTTCAGAAACGCACGGATAACCCATATTGGATTTAAACATTTATTTATTTCGGATTTTGGCAACTCTCGTTAATTTATTGAATGTTTGTCATTTATTTAGTATCTTGTTACAATAAACAAACTGTGTACATTTTGTTATATGTAGCTAAACAGTAGTTCGCTTTAACTTTTGTCTGCAGAATTGTGATTGGTTCTTATTAGATTGTCTGTTAGAATAGCGCTAATTGGTGTAAAACGGTAACTAGATTTTTTCCTTACAGCTATTCAACACGAACGCTGATTGGCTCACGCTTATTTACATGTTTTTAGTTGTATATCGAGCCATATGAATGGTTGGGTATATTGACGTTCACTTCAATCATGGTTTCCGATTATATGAATATACAAAAGTACATTCTCTTGTTTAGTCGTCAGTAGTTTTATGAATAAGTAAATGAAATGCAACAGATGACCTGTTTTATTCTTCCTGAATTTATAAAACGTCTATTCGGTTTGGATTTAGAGTTGTTTACAGAAACATAAGCGTATTTATCGTCCATATGTGGCATCATCTTGTTGGGAAGAATCAGTGTATAATGTGGTTTTGCAGCGTCAATCACAACTTTAATTTTATTTATTTATTTCATTTTTATATTATTTTTTAAAGTATGTTAGTGTTTTTCCCACATACGTGCGAAGATCTAGAAAGGACCACCTACTTTTTTAGTACTCGAGTTAGATAAGACTTCGAATTCGCGTTAGGAATATGTTTTTACGCTCGGAATAGCTAATCATCTCAGTTCAAATATTAGATATTTTGATCCTTTGCTTTCTTGTTCGCGATTCACAACTTATCCCTCACCACTCCTTATAGGCTAGCATGATTAACACACAAAACACATACAGTATCAACAATATGAAATTGTTAGTGTTCACGTTTCAAACTCAATTAGTTTTGTGTTAGAGCCAACATATCTTACGAAAAACACAAAATTTGCTCACTTTATGTCCTTCCAAAAAAGAAAGAGTGGGAGGCAACCGCCCCCTCTAACCGCCGCACATATTTCAGTGCTTCTTCAGTTTGGAAAGAGCCAGAAGTCAAAAGTGGAAAGGTCCGGTGAAATCCCCCTCCGTTTCGAATTTTGCTGACACATTTGCTCGCAGGTTTGTATAATTTCCTTGCAACTGACGAATGACCCACCTGGAACACAAATATTGAACCCAAGTTCGTCGTTGATGATGTGATTCACTTTTCCAAGAGATTTGCCGTGAATAACTGTGATATACCTCTGCTCAATGTGGCAATTCCAACAAATCAGGTCATCACCTCTCAAGTGGATGCAGTGGCAGGGCGTCCACTGTGTTGCTTGTCCTGCAAGGTGAAAGTAGCTGGGTTCTTCGTGTGTACAGTTCTTACCCAACTTCTTACCGTGCTAACGTCCATGCAGGCTTCCCTATATACACCATATATTTCAACAACTTGCCTCATTTTTCTTTGACGGAACGAAGAAACTAGTGTTTTGATTGTGGAAGTGTATCGACGCGGGCGGGGCTAATATGAAAAGTGAAATTACCCTTTAAAAGAGGACATTCTAACCTTTCATTTGTATGTAAAATTTTGAAGTTCCCTCACTTAATAGAAACTTTTGATCTAAGAGACAAAAATTAAACAAACCATGTGAATAACAAGCCAAGTAAGCGCACAGATAAGTTTCGTCGAAAAGGTAATGTGACAAAGATATGTCAATTTTTCATCAAAGAAAACTTCAAGTCATTTTGAGGAGAAACACTTTTAATCGGAGTGCCGTCTATACAAGTGAAATGAATTTTATTATTTTTAAACGAGATCTGAAGAGTAAATGATTCTAGAAAGTTTAATTTCAAGTTACAAGTCTTACCCCAAATATTTAAGTCAAAGGTACCTTGCTAAGGACAAGTAACATCACTAATAAAAATAACTTTTTCTGAAAAGTTTAGGGCTTAATGCAAGTGGGGTTTTCCGCCATTTTCGGCTTACATCACTTATTCAAATAGCGCAGGGAAACATAAATTAACTTTCATGGACCAAATTTAGTATCGTATTATTCGTACTTCAATAATACGTACAGTTAGTATTAAAGAAATGCTAGTAGTAACTTTAGAATTGTGTGCACATACTTTTCTCTCTGTCTCAGACAGTGCAGGACGGGATCAGATGAACGAGCTTTTCCGATATTTCCAGGTCTTTTATCTCAACTCTTTCCTGAATTATGGGAAGATGTTGAACATATACCTTCCTTGGGTGTACATATCCCATTCTCTTTGGTTGTAGACTGTTCAGTCTAGTTGTGTTTTGTCTGTTACATTAGAGCCGATGAGTTTCGTTATACTGTCCTGGTTGTTCTTTTTTAGCCAATATAGGTCCACTTAGTTTTTTTTCGTTCTTTTTTTAATTTGCAGATGTATTTGTGGGTTATGTCGTCGCAACCTAGAGTGCTACTGTGGATGTCGTTTGGAATGCACCGGTTAGCCTTAAGAGGAGTTTTCTCTGTGCACTGTTGACTTTCTGGGCTTGCTTTACATCGGACATACGGTGTCCCCAAACGCTTGCACCATATCCGGCAATTGATCGGACGGTCACGTCGTGGTAAATTCTAATGAACTTCACTTGTAGTTTTAGGTTATACTGTCCAAGGGTAATCATTTTGTTAACTGATTTTAGAGTTTTTGCTGTTTTCCTTTGTGTGTGTTCTAAAGTTCAATTTCCAGAGTTATACCTAGATTATTAAATTGCTTTAGCTTTTTAATTAATTTATTTCTTATTAATATTCCGGTCCTCTTCTTCAGTCTAATTTACTCTTGAACAACATTTTTTTTAGGGGGTGCGGGTTGGTAATTCTAGTTTGTTGTTGCTGCACCACTCGACGAGACCGTCTGTCACGCTGTTCGCTTTTCGTTCTAATTCAGCTCTGCTCTTGCCACTTATTATGACTGCCAAGTCATCCGCGTACTCAGCACGATCTCTGTCTGAGGCGTGTTATCCAGTTTCTCCAAACGTGACTGAAAGGAGATGTCCCAGAAGATCAGCCCAAGGGCAGACCCCTGAGGACGGCACTTGCGTCACCACTGAGTTTGTTAAAGTTATTGGGATTTTTCTGTCCATTAAATAATTATTGACAAACAACCACTACTATAAATTTAGGATTAGTTTCTTTAAGTTTTATAGTAGAGCCGGCTACCATAAGTTATCAAATGCACCTCATATATCAAAACTACCAGTTATCAAAAAGCACTCTCAGTATGTACTTGGCATTTCTTCTACTGACCTCGTAAACATTATCGCAATGCTTATTAATTGCTTCTTCAGTTGATTTGGTTTTCCTGAACACGTGCTGGTGATGGTAAGTTTCCGAATTTGGTCTTAGCAGATGTATTTTGGTGTATTTTTAATGTACACTAGAGTCCCGCTAATCCGAACTAATTGAGGCTGTGCCCTGTTCGGATTAGCAAAAGTTCGAAATATCCGGACCTACACTTTTTTAGTAGGCCTATGTTCTTAAGCTTTTTATAATGAACAGTATGTAATTAAAATTGTACACGGTACTTCTGTACTTCGAGTTCATTTTCTTGTACGTTGTATATAAAATACACGTTTTTACATCAAAAAACTATTTTCTTTTTCCCCTCTTGAATTAAAGTTAAAAATAATTTGGCATATTTTCCCTGGGCTCTGTTCGGTTTATCCGGATTAGCAGGACTCTACTGTAATTACTTTTATAAATATTTTGCTTATAGTCTTTAAAAAGCAGATTGGTCTTCATGATTTCTGGTTCAATTTATTTTTGTCCGCACTTTCGAGTAGTATGATCAAGTTCGCTTGCTTCCAGGCAGCAGGGAATTTTTTTCAGAACCATTCGCCTTCCTCCGATAAGACACGTAAAAAGGACTTCCGGTACGCTCTCGTGACCTATACGTAACACAGACAAGCGCTTCTTCCGCAACTCTCAACTTAGTCTAGTGGTTAATGTGTCGGGAAGCTGGTCCGGAGTTCCCCGGATCGAACCATGGCATGGTTACTGTTAATTTTCTTTTAAAAATAACTTTATTTTATGTATATATGCATTAGGATATTTAGTAAATTAATATATCTAATAGAGCCTACTGAAAGCTAGGATGCATATAAATAAACCAGAGCAGTGTGCAAGAAGTGGGGGGGGCACGGTGCGTCTAAAGGGAGCTGGGCGGCGTTAGCCGTGGGGGATGCAGGCCCCTGTTAGCGGTGGGCGTACGCAAAATTGTTGTTTACTCAAAAGTGCTCTTAGCTCAAAAGTGGTGTGCCGTACCGGGAGTGTTTCAATTTGAGCTCTTCTTAAAGGGCGAATGGTTCTAAAAAAATCTTGCTGCAGTGAAATTGTTTTGGGTAACACATTCACTATAGTCTTGTTAGATATGGTGTCCTGATATCAATAGACGGATTATACATATTATCTTCACTTTATGTATGACGGTTTGTTACAAAGGCCCTCCAAAGAGCAAGCAGGTGGTACAATTACCTCAATTTTACCAAAAATGATCAAGACACGTTCTTTCCCTGTGGTCTGTGTCATAGTCATGAAAAGAACAGATAATATGAATTTAACAAGGAACTTCCTTTTAGAATGAATTAGATGTTCGACATTTGCGTATCTAGAATTACTTATGTTAATGCGACTTGATGGAATTCAGTGTATGGGAAACTTAAATATATCTTTTCTGTAGAACTCAGCGATTTGTATATCAAAACGAAATACTAAATAATTGTTCGTGGTATGAAATGTGGCATGTGTTATAATGGTGAAACAGTGGTTACTAAGACAATCAACAACTGCAAATGTATGTCATTTGATTGAGTTAATTGTGGTTTAATTCCAATTAATGCTCGGCAACCTCGTATTTAAGGGAATAAATTAATATCGATTATTCTATCAGTACTATTTCACGAATTAGTAGATAGTTTCATGATCGTACATGCTCAGGCTTAGAGTATGGAATTACATAGAAGAAGTAACAACTTAGCCTATCAGTAATTATATGAATGATTATTATATTTGATATTTATATCAATCTCTATCTTCTTAAAAAAATTATTACAGTCTGCATGTTGTATATTGCCATCTGATTAAGTTATTACTATTTAGTAAATCGTATTTGTATGCCCCTTCTCTAGATACCAGGGTATGCCGATAAGTTGTAACCCTCATGAAGAAAACATGCATATGTCTAATAGCGCTTGGCTGTTTTTATTCAACATATTAACTAACTTACGCAATACACTTTTCACACCGTTGCTGCAATACATGCAAACGAGTCAGACAGAAGTCAAAGGTTTCTATGGAAACCAAGCTTCTTAGCAAAAACTGGTTACATCTTCAGCATAAAAATGGGAACCCTTTAGGTAGTAGTATTCAGTCCGTGCCAAGCAGGGAATCCACCAGGATTTTCGGTTTGGAGGGGGAAAGGATAAAGTCAAAATTGGGAGGGTGTAAGTTGAGTTTTGCACAGTATCAACAGTTTATGATCGTAAAAAAGTAAAGTTGGGGATGCTCTCGAGAATTGGCTAGTGACACCTCCCACAAGGGGGATGTCTGGCGGAATCACTGGTGTAAAGTCCAGAGAATAAAGCACAGGCTCGTATATTTGGAAACAAAGGTCCTCCAGTTTGTCTACGTGCCTTGTTACCCAGCGTTTTAAAGTTTTGGAATCCATTTCGTCAGAATCTTCTTCATGTCCAAATTCTCATGTATAACCTTAGACAACCGTTCGTGGCTGATGTGTAGTTGCTCCTCTGTTGGAGCGGGATGTGGTGATCATCTAAATTCATCCGGTGAATGGTGTCAACATTTCAGAGGTGGTCACAGAAATTGGTCGACCGGACATTGGGCCATCCTCCTGCCCAAACTATCCACGTTTAAAATTCACTGACCATTTCTTCACAGTGTATAAGATGGTACCTTGTTCATTGTCATGGATAGGTCGTTGTGGATTTCTTTCTGCAGGAGCCTGTTCAAGAAGAGGTATTTGAGTAAGGCGTGTCGCTAGAATTTAGTGATTTCCAGCTTGTGCGTTTTCATCATTTAGTGACCTGAAAAAGAAAAATTGTCATTATTTTTTCATGAAAATTTGCATGTGACCTTTCAAAGGACGGATTAGAAATATAGTTTAAATAAATATATATTTTTAGGGACCACGTTATCCTTAACCTCGGGCATGCCTTTCATCTCAATTGGTCTTATATTTTCAAAACTTTGATCCGTGAAATCAGACAAAAATATCGTGAAATATAGCTCTGTCTTGTGGGACACTCTAAAGTAATAACGCATCTACTTGAAGCTTTTGTTATGAATTTTAATAAGATTTCAGTTCGTTTTAATTTGATACTTACAGCCACACAATAAACTTTGAGTATTAAAAGACACAATAAACAAGGGAGGAAAAACGAGAGAGTATTTCACCAAAAGAATGTTAAATAAACTGGATAGAAGCAGAACATGTCCCCTACCCCGTGGAAAAATATGAAAAAAGGAATGGTTGAAAGACAGAGGAAAAAGCGCTAGTCATTTGTTTGACGCTAGAGGACAGGCGTCTTTGTTGCGGAATAACGAAGTGTGCTGTGGAAACGAGATGCTGTGAATGAGGACCATAATGTATGAGGGTGTACGAGTCGACTGAGCAGCAACTGTCAACAACAATGTCTCCATTCATATGTTTTCCTCTCCATAACAATGTTTCTCGCACCTGTCCGCTCCCGAAAGAAAAAAAAAACATATTAAAAGAAAAAAAAGAATTCATGCAAATAGTAGAAATAATTCTATCCTATATTTTTTTATAATTTTCACCCGGAAATATAATTTTTTGTTCATGCATAATGCGTTAAACAGACAACAGATCCTCGTTTCAATGACAAAGGAAAAAAGGCATGAAAAGAGATCTGTTGTTGGAAGTGTTCTTTTCATTTGCATAACGCATTCAATATTTTATCACTTTTATGAAGAATAAGCATAGACTAGCAATAAAGGAGCGATCATATAGTTGGAACAATGAAGGGGAAAGGTGTAATGTTGCTGTGCCGTATTGAATGATATACAGCTGGACACAGAATACAAGGAACCACAAAAAGAAGGACTTCATTTCATTAAAGACGCACTGGAATAAAAAGAAAGTTTTCTAAAAATGTAAACGACAGAAAGAGCTTTAAAAAAACTCTCCACTGCTTCCTCAACACATTGTTCTTTCAATAGAACCCACGGAAACATGTAAATTTTGACTTGTTTGTCACATTTCTGTATTTCCTTCGACATATCCAAGATATGCGATATATCTACATCCTATTTCTTAGATTCCTGAGGTTAGTTTTCCGTTTTGGTCTTGTTTGGTATAGCTACTGCGAAGTGTGAACTGAGATTTGGAAGTTGCTGCCGATTCAATATTGGAAGGTTTTCTTCATATTCCTTGAACATATAGGATCATTAATACTGTAGCTAATATCGATATGCCTTCAGTAAGGAAAATTTCTATATCTTCTAAGTTGGAAGAAAAACAATTTCCGTGCAGTGTTGTACTTATGAACAGAGCCGGGTTAGGAAGTCTCAAGGGACTGCAGCCCAGAACCTCCACTCGTTCAGGGGCCTCGCCAAAGATAAATAAGTTATCCTTACGATTACAGCGGCTGGTAACATAACCCTAATAAAGACTATAGCCCAGAGCGGGAGTCAATACCCCAGGGCCCCCAAATACTTAATCCAGCACTGCTTATGAGGAGGGGAAGTGCACAAACTTGAACTTCCACATTTTTTTTTACAGGGAAACGACTGGTACTTAGTGGTTTCACTTTGGCACCCACTTCTTGTTTTGAAGGAACTAATGTCATCATAGATATATTATTTTTCATTTTCAGGAACTCATTGTTCTTTAACATAATTACTGTCATTTCTTGAGGCATTTTGGAAATAAAATCGGCATTCTTTTGCACCAAACAATACCCTGGAAAAAGAATATTAAGTTAGAAATTAGATTGCTGACATATATTGATGCTTATTAAAATAAAGCACTTTGTCTTTGTAATTAGAACAGCTTAATGGAAACTTAAATATAAAATAAAGTGGAAAAGTGTTAAATGATAAATGTTATTTTATTCCAGCTTCATAAGAACAAATTTCTTTCGCCCTTAATTCCTGTATTACAGTAGATAAATATTATGTGATACACATAATCCTAAGTAGTCCCAACCAACACAAATGAGCGTATTAATATTTACTGGAGAACTACTTCGATTAGAAGATTGAAACAAGAAAAATGAATTCTAAAAATATTCTATCTTGGTGCTTCCTACAATTACTACGCAGCACTAAGATAGACCCACAGGACATACTTGTCAACTTTGATGTGGTATCATTGTTCACCAGCGTACAGCTAGAAGATTCTATCCAACTCCTGCGATTCAACTTCAGCAAGGATATCGTACATCTCTTCAGACACACACTGACGTCCACCTATCTTAATTACCACGACAGTTTGTTTCTGTGAACGAACAGATGGAGTGACAATGGGTTCTTCTCCTCCAGTTGTTGAAAATTTCTACATAAAACATTTTGAGCACCAGGCACTAGATGCAGCAACACACAAATCGAAGTTTTTTTTCACAGACATGTGGACGACATATTTATTATATGGCCGACAGATAGACAGACAGATACTGGATGAATTCTCTCCTCTTGTGCTGTGACTTGCGCCTCCGCGCAATGACCAAGGATGTGACAGGATGTATTTGCATTGACGATGGCCCCTGGGCCCAGGGGAAAGGGGGCGGAACCATTGGATAGCGCCTAGTTCTTAGCAGCAGATTATTGGATGGTCTAGCTCGTTGAGACTGGGAAGTGCGCCATTGGGGAGCTCTTCGGACCTTTGGTCTCGCCAACACTCGGGGGAGTGGGTGTCCCAAGTATCCATCAGTCGGGAGTACAAGTGATTTCGACGCCAAGTCATTGGACTTCGCCTCGATTTCCAGCTTGCTGACAAGGGTGATGAGGGTAGTACCCGGCAGCCTCGTTGGCTCCTCAGAACGAAGACGGAGAAGTGTGGGCATTTACGGCT
>JAGDQP010036704.1:0-18939 GCA_022664845.1 Lepisma saccharinum | reverse complement strand
ATACCATCCAGAAGGTAGCGTCTTCCACTCAGTACCCATTACTATCCATTACTACCTTCCACTCAATACCCTTTAAACACGAACAACTTGTCCTTTACTTGCTTTTCTGATTTTCATATACAAAGATGCATGTTCATTTCACTCGCTTCTATTTAGCTCCGAGTCTAACAATCCATCAGTAAGTATATTTTGACCTCCTCTATCGAATGCGTATAGTCTGGTCGGTCGATGCGAAATTTGGTTCAGAAGATTGACTTGTGAGTATTGGTTTCGAAATAACATTTTATTGTTAATTTTATCATAATATCGTTGATCTTATAATATTTCTTTTGTTGAATATCTAACTATCTGTACTTTACTTATCTCTTGTCATCTTCTTGGTCAATTAGTTAATATGAATTTCCATAATTTAGAGGCATCTTCGGACGACGAGATATTGCAGGTAGATGAGACTCTAAGAACGGGATCTACAGATATTTGTAAAGTGGGTTCCGAACAACTTACTCAATGGACCAAGCGGGACTTTGAGCGTGACCATTCACACAGAGAGGCTAACTATTCGCACAACCTGGAGTCTGTTTAAAATGAAGTTAGATTTGCGCCTAAATACGACATTATAGTAATGCTCCTTCTTCACAGGAGACAATTCATTTTCAGAGCACAAATCGATAATTAAATTACATGGACTTGCTTTCCTAATGCTCTGAGAAAAGCAGAAAATTTGTAAAAACTGTAGAAAAGTACTGAAACATATGGGAAATATGGGACTATGGACTTCCATAAGGTTACATCTAAAACGAGGATGACATATTCTATACAAACATGTCAATGTTGGACTTATACCACTTCAGCTTTCCACCCACATATGAATATACATAAAAATGACTAACTGATTTCACTTGAATAATAATTACCATAGCATATTTTCAGTTTTGTATTTAGATGATATCAAGTCACCTCCAAAATGCTTAAATTCTATCGAAAATTTATTATTAGCATCTCATTAAGGTTACTGGTGCTTCTCATTTAAATTACAAACAAATTACTGTCCATAAAGGCTCTTTCTTCTTTGTTTTAGTATATAACAGTATTACATGTAGAAAAGAAAAAGACGGAAATATATATTGGGACCGGTTTAAGGAATTACTGTAATTTCAAAATAAACTACAGAAATTCAGTTGTAGTAGAAATAAAAGTGAATACATAAGGACCTTGGAGATATGTACTTTGCCAATGCTATCAGCAAAATGTGACCTTCTGAACCTTTGGACATAAGTTAGAAAAGTTGGCAACCTTGCTTCGATTTGGGAACTTGCCGTACAATTTTTTTTCCGCATAGCTTCAGTTCCTGGGAGTTGGAAGCTGTTGAAGCAGAATAGGGAATTATCACCAGAGGAGCTGGGAGACAAGAGCTGGACATGATTCGCCCATTATTGGTAAGTTGTTGCACCGTAGGGAATCTACCAGCTGTTTGCGAGGCTCTCCTGTAAGCTGCCTATTAATCCTCTCTTCGAGACCTTCCACCCCTCACTTGCTGTTTTCTTCCGTCGCCTGTAAATGAAAGTGCTCATCAAGGCGATTTCATCTAACGATTGCTTTCTCACTTTTCTTCTTTGAAGTTGTTTCCTAAACAAAAATGAAAAGGCGTTCTTCAAACTCCTTTAAGACATCGTTTAATACCAAGTTCATCACTATCAGAGAAAAGTAAACGGGAAGGCTAAAAAATCTTTTTCTCTCCATTCATTGAGAGGTCTTATCTCCACATGGGTTGAAATTAAAGTTCTAAGTTCAATATCGTAAACTATCATAATTTTTGTTTCTAAGCAAAGCCGGGCTAAATCAGCTATAGATTAGGGCCTCATTTGGTAAAGAGTATCTACAAACTGGAGCAATAAAAGAAAAGATAAGCAAAGAAAGGAGGGAAAGGAATAAAGAAAGTAATGAGAACGAAAAAATAACATATAGAGGAAAGAAAAGTTGGAAATATTGAAAGACAGAAAGAAATGAAGAATGGAAGAAATGAAAAATGACATAAAAAAGGAGGAAGAAAGAGTAGGAAGGAGAAAGAGAGAGAAAGAAAGGAATGAAAGAAGGGAGATGGGATAAAAGAGATAGATAGAAAGAAGAGAATAAAGAGAAAGTAAGACAGGAAAACGGAGAGAAATAAAGAAGGATGAAAACAAAATAAATAGGAAGAAAAAGAGAGACAAAAACGAAAGAAAGGAGGAAAGAAATGAAAGAAAGCAAGGAGAAAGAGAGAGAAAAAGAAAGGAAATAGATACAAAAGAGCGAGAAAGAAGAGGAAAAAGGAAGCAAGAAAGAAGAAAGAAAGAAGGAGTAGGAAAGGAAATGAAAGAAAGAAGAAAGAAAGTAGGAGTAGGAAAGGAAATGAAAGAAAGAAGGTGAAGGAAAGGAAAAAAAAAGGAGGAGGAAAGGAAATGAAAGAAAGAAGGAGGAGGAAAGGAAATGAAAGAAAGAAGGAGGAGGTAAGGAAATGAAAGAAATAAGAAAGAAATAAGGAGGAGGGAAGGAAATGAAAGAAAGAAGAAACAAAGGGAAAAGAGATATAAAGAAATATGGAGGGAAGACAGAGAGGAAGAAACAAATGAAAGAGAGGAAGAAAAGAAAACAAGAAAGAAAGGAAAAAAAGAATAAGGAAAGAAAGAAGGGATGGAGAATTAAGAATGAAAAAGAATAAGGTAAGAAATATAGAAGTAATAAAGAAATGAATGATAAGAGATGGATAAAGAGAAAATTGGAGAAAGAAGAAAGGGGAAAAATGGAAAGAAAGTATAAAACAGATTGAAAGGAATCAGAATAGCATGACAAAGAGCGTGACGCTGGGATACTGAAGGAAAAAGCAATCCACTTAAATCCAGCCCAGTTTCTAAGACAGATATGTTATTCTTAGTAGTCCTGAGAAAAGAATATAAAGAGAGCTAAACTGACATTACAGGTAAACTACTACACTATAAAAGAAGTACACTTCTTTTACATTTTCAAAGCACTTTCCTTTGTAGTTTAGAAAGCAAGTAAAAATGTTGGTGGGAGCAGGAATAAAACACGCGTTGTCTCGGTGGTAACTTATTGCTTTAACCAACAGAGTTACAATAATTTTCTCACTTTTCTTCCTACACATTTAATAAAATTCGATGCATAAATGAGTCCACTGAAGTTTATAGCCAACATGTGTGCAAGAAGTGTTCGAAATGTTTTATTGTTACGACACAAAGAAATTAAAAAGTAAATGTTAAAAATTAAATAGGTAGGCAACAAACCCTTAAATTCTCAGGAATTTTTATACATATTCCTTACACTTCTTTACTATAAAACTTAAGAATTTTCAGAAAAGATCTGTATAAAAAAGTGTAAGCGTTTGAATTTAAAATTAAGATATAAAGTATAAGGCAGTGGTTCTCAACCGGTGTGCCGCGAAGCTTCTGAAACTTTATGATTTTGCTGGTACAAGTAGCTAATTCAATAATTTCACTCAATATTTATTTCACTCAAGAAAAAATATTCATCAGCTTAAATACATTTCTTTTACAGGGAAATTATTTGTCGGCTAATAAAACCTTAACTTACAGCATAAATGGAATTGATTTTTAAAGAAAAAGTATTAGTGATCAAGTCTCCCGCATTATTGACCGTGCGTTAGTGTGCCGGGGAAACGCACAACGAAGGATAGTGTGCAGCGAACAAAAATAGGTTGAGAACCACTGGTATCAGGCGTAATCTCTTGAATTTAAATTTATTTTTGGCCCCTCGGACATCTTATAGTCCTCGCCAAGGGCCAAAAAGAAATTGAGATTCTATTGTTTATATTTTAAGATGCATTTTTCTTACAACTTTCAAAAATTGACTTATTGTTCTTTCCATGCATCTTTCAAATACGATACTGTTAACAACAGCGGACAGGAAAGGGAAAATTCTTATAAGGGAAGTCCTTAAGTCGTGAGAGCTGGATTTTTGTGAAAATTGGTTTCCTGACTTACGGATCGCTAATTAGAGTGGCGATAGTCACGCGTTACCGAAATTGTTGTTTGCCTGCTAAACTTTGGTAAACTTGTTACATAAAACCTGAAATTGATGGACAAAGTGTTATATATTCTGAATGCATGTTCTGTTACCTCTCAAATGAGACATCGTATCAAAGTAAATTAAAATTGTTAGTTGCGTAAAGTAACGTGCCATAGTCTACATAATCTCTCCATTTCAGGTTTTGCGTAGCTAGTTTCCCAAAGCGTAGCGGACAAACAACTCATTTCCGAAATGAGTGACTATCATCACGCTAATTAACGACACTAAATTAATCAGGGAAACAATTTTCACAAAAATCCAGGTCCCACGACTTAAGGACTTCTCTTGCTAGTAAGAGATACGATCACCCGTAACGTAGATGCGTGATTAGCGCAGTCTGTCCATACTTTCCTCTACGCTGGTTGCGAGATCTGGTGGTAGCAGCGCTCATTCTTGCCTCAACACCATCGGATCGTTTTCAGGATATGAGGACGTTCCCCAATTGATCTCCTCAGTTTTTTTATATGATTGAATTGGAGTTTGGTCCAGTGATAGAGTAAGGCAGTTCATACGCTAATATAATCACTGGAAACAACTCCGCAACAGAGAGATTTCTAGGCGGAGAAGTGTTATTGACCGTAAACGGAAATATTGATCCAGTGAAATCTCGAAACAAATAGACATGAGAAAGTATGGCTTCATTACACTAGCGCTCTAGATTATGGCACCTCTTTTCTGGAGTTCCGTATATGCTGGAAAAATTATGTTTCTTGCTATACGAAAACACCATGGACGCAATATATTGTTGTGAAATTTCGGGCTCAATACTGTTAACGTGTTCAAATAATAAAAAAACATGACACCTATCGAAAATATAAAGATTCGTTTAAATTATATTAGTATTTAAGTCTTCATGGCTGCTTTGTGTGCACCAGATTCTCTTGTTCTGAAATATCTCACAATCAATTTTTTATGAATTCAAAAGTGAATATAAAATACAAATAAAGAAGAAAGATTTTTACTTCAAGGAATAATCTCTCTTAATTTTTTTGAAATCAATGTAGTGTTGTGTTAAAGAAACTTGAGTCAAATAACAAACAGCATAATCAAATCAATTATATGTCATGGAATTGTATTGTATTGTAAAAATAGTGCATCGTCAATATACCAGTGTGATTACAATAATAATAATAATAATAGTTAAGGAGACAATGAAAATACAATGATACAGGATGTAGATTCTATGCACCAATCACGTTCCTCAGCTACCAAATAAACAGAGAGAGAGAGAGAGAGAGAGAGAGAGAGAGAGAATTTAAATATAAGAATCATTGTGCTATTTATTTTTATCTATTCTTAGTTTTTCCTTTTTGTTTATCTTTTTTTTTCAAGTGGTTGAAATATATACATAAACTGAAATTTTCGTCGCATGAAAATCAATTACAGATTTCTGCAGAAAAGACTAGAAAAGTGCGTAATGGAAAGTTTCCATTATTGACAACATGGTAGTCGTAAACTTTTCGGGTACAATCGTAGTGGTCTGAGTCAACTCTCTCTGAAAATTGGAGTTACTTAAGAAAATGCCAGTTTACTTAGCATTCAAGGCATATATCACAGCAAGCCAGTAGCCAGTGGAAACTAGGGAACCCCTCAGAATATGCTTGGTCTACATAGAAATCGACTTTTATCAGTATACAGTCCAAACACTCGCTGGGTGAAAATGGGAAAACCGTACAAAAACATCGCACAGAGCCCAATGTTTCGCCAAATATATAAATGGGTTTGTTTATTTATTAGAGTAAAATAGACTTCAGCTCTCCCCGAAGACAGCCGGGGGGGAGTGGAAACAACGCAAGTGTGAAAACAACGCAATAGGCGTCTAAGACAGCCTTGGTCGTCCGCGTACTCGCGTCCGATAAGTGCGGTGCGCCCTATAAAGTTTCACTCATGTCAGTAAGTTCCTTGTAACTAGTGGTATTTGACTACGCGCACATAATGTTCTTACGTTACACAAATCACACACCTTGGTGCATTATTACGTATGAGGGCGTGTAACTTTCCAAAGACAAAAACCTAAATTGCTTTGTGTTTGAGTGCTATTACTATACACAACGTTGTTTTTCCATCAGGTCCTTAACTTTTGCACACCAGTGTATTTCAATACTACAAATGTACCATTTTAAAGCCTTTCCTATTTTCTTTCAGATTAATGAAATTAACAATAACTGGCGGAACTACTTAACTTTCAATGTTTTTATTTCTGTCAGTGTACAGAAAAATGCAAGTTCGCCACAATTATACGTTTTAGTGATTTCCTGACATTTTTGTGCTTTTTTTGTGTAATTTCAACAAATGTTATAGAAAGTTGAAGAAGTCTAAATTATAGTACAACTATTTCGAACCTACATTGAAGTAAAAGAATATATATATATTGAACTGCACAAGTAGTTGCTACATAGCCTTAGATGTTCTAAATTATTTATATTTTTGAGCTGTGACTGCAAGAGAAAATAGCGGTCACAAACTTGTTGTGTGTTCTTCCTTTAGCGACAATCATCTATTTGAAATAATGACAATAAAACTCTTTGAAGATAGCAGTATGTGAAGCATCGTTCATTTACAACTTACGTTAGAAAGAAGATGAAATGTATTTAACTTCGACTGGTAAAACAGACGAAAAATTTTCCTGGTGTTTCTGATGGGCGAATGATCGTAATGCTGAAGAAATGTCTCCAATTTAACCAATCAGAATTAAAATACCTCTAGATAAATTTGCCAGCAAAATCCGCAGAGATATTTATATCACTTCATCTGTTCTATTAGCACAGTCACCAACCTCAATAAGACTTTGTGCCATTGATATCAGACGAACATTCATACGAGGTGAAATGTTTAAAATAAATATTTGAAAGTTCAATCTCGAATATTATTCCCAAATTCGCAACATTGTATTCTCTGTTTTATTTATGACATTTTAATCAAAAGATAAGAAATGTCCAATAAAGACAAAGCGCAAACGTTATACCAGGTTGACAACGCTGGAAACCGAATTACTTCATATTATAATTTCTAATATCTACATTATTAATGCAAATTAGCTTTCCACAACAAGAATGTTTTTAATGAATCCTTTAGGAATACACATAAATATTCATTATATTTACCATTGCAATAAATTGATTCTGAACTCAAAGTTGGACCCCCTTGTATTTCGAAAACGATACAGGATTCGACCTACAAAGATAACAAATATTTTCTTATTTTGGTGGCAGTAATCAACTACCAAAGTTTGTTCACATAATTTGGAACCAAGTCTGTAGATAGTTGCTTCTTATTCTTATCGTCATTAGGTTTTCTTGTGTTAAACACTGGCATAAATTGCTATTTATATATTGTATCTCATGCCTTGTACTTAAGGTAATTAGCATTTGCTGACAAGGCGATATGGCTAAACTTTATTACAAAAGCACATATCACAACGGAATATATTAAGTATTTTGTCAATATCTTCTTCAAACAAACACTCTGAGTTATGGATACAAGGTTTCAACATTGTTTCATAAATACACTGTACTAGAAGCATGTTAATATTAATGTTTTTTGAGTCAAAATTACGATAATAAATCAATTGGGTTTGGCTAATACTGTTATATACATTTTCATGAAATAAAACATATCAGTGCCAAGGTAAGTTATGTTTTTATACTAAATGGTACAATATTGGAGAAATATCAACTGAAGGCCCAATGGGAGCACTTGATTCAATTTTTCACTCAATAATGATTTCTGGAGCTGTAGAAAAAAAAGACTAAAAAGTTATTATGGGAACCAACGTGAGATGCTTCATCTAAACAAAAAAGAGACAAGATTACACTTGCTAAGACGCAATTTATTTTCCTTTTGTTTTTTTCTTTCTCTCTTCCTTTATAGCTGTTTTTAAAAAAATACTTCACCATATACTTAAAGCAATTTGTCAATAGTAAAATATAGAAGCAATTGAAGAAATTGTTTTCCTCTTCACCTCGGTCAATCATTGGTCTATTTGTGGCATTAGTTGTATCTTATTTTGGTCAATTATGCTATAAAAACGAACAGCATACGGACCGCAGTTACATACAATAAAATGGTACGAGCGCGGGTTTACAGGGAAACGCTTATTACAAGTTGAAAAGAAAATCTAAAACTATTAATTCATATTCGGAAAATCAATACAACATATACTATACTGAAAGAATTAGTCTCAATATTACAAAGTGGATCCACTTTTCAACATGAATAATGTTATTTTTCTATTTTTCTATTTGATACAATAAACAACTTAGGTTTTGAGACACAGTGCTTGGGCCGATCAATCTATCTGTCTGTAATTTCTAGAATTATTATGAACCAATTTGCTACTTGAGCGGAGGTTGAAAAAGTTAAATTTGAAGAACTGAATCAATGGCCATATAATCTTCCAGGAGCCACACAAAAGAACAAATTTTCGCCAGAAAGTTGTGTATACTTTAGTTATTATTAGTGTTATGCTCGAAGCAGTTATACAACCTGAAAGTCTCTGTGCAAACTGAACAGTTGGGAGTTTGCTTTGTCGTCCATTGGATAGATGAAACGTAAGTTAAAGCGGATTCAGTAACGCTATGTTATGTTTGATGTGCTCTACCGGTAATTGAATCTGAAACATCTTGATTGCAAAGGAACTAATGGAGCCTCTCACTCACCGGGCACAGAAACTTAATATAAGAATAATCGAAGGTAATTAAAATCTTCAATGTTTAGTCACTCCCAGCGAAAACTGAAAAGGAAAATCGAAAGTTTAATTGCTTTATAGTTAGCTAGTTTTCTGCATTTTGCTTATTCTTAAGTTGGCTTGGAAGGTACGCTAACTTCCATGGTTATTGTCTTAGAACTTTTGTTTGTAAGTAACAAACCCTGTGATTATCATTTTCAGTTCTGTCGTTTGTGATTCCTCTGTTCCAGTACAAATAGATATGCCAAGTGAAGACTCAAGGGCAACTTCCGGAATAGTCTTGTGAAGAATTGTGGATAAACTTGTTCTGCATAGCTAATTAATTATATATGAGGAATTTTAGTTAGCTGGTTCTATCTAAAGATATATTACAGATAACATCGTCAGCTGAAAACTAGACACCCCAATGAGATGTTACAGTCTAAGGTTTCTCCAGGACTAAGGCATTCCCTTCATTTTAAGTGTTTAAATAGGAATAAGACCTGCAAAAAGGAGAACAACTGGTAAACATGGTTAAAAACCTTTAGTTTTTGAGAAAATTGACATTGAAGTTTGAAATATGGCTGAATTAGTATTACAATTAAGCTAACTATAAGAATATGATGTGTTCTAAACAGTTCACATTTTCTGTCAATAATCTTATTGCAGTAAAATCACAGAAAAATTAATTTTCCAATTCTTCCTAGTGGTTTGCATAATAGTCAAGAATGTAATTTATAAATTTAAAATATGATCCTTGTTTAAGCATTAGCGTGATTTTTGGTTACTAAGTGGACAATTTTCACAGACTAACCTCTGCTCACTTACAAGTAAATATATCGATGCTGCACAATACTGTTTGGACCAAACTTGGTAGATGAGTCGGGCATATCGGGAAACCACCAGAAAATATGATTTAAAGTGTTTTCGTCCATGGAGACGGGTGTAGTGGCCAAAAGTTTGATCGACAACAATAAGAACTTATAGTTTGATTTAAGTCGGAAAACACACGTTTGTTTGTAAAATGCTTGAAATAATGGAAAACAATACGCATCCTGGGTCAATGCACTATCGCTTAGAGGGTACGTTTATCATGGCCGCCATCTTGAAGTCGGCCATCTTGAATTTTGTTCGATTTTTTTTAAATAGGAAGGGTGTCACGTAGTATATCAATCTGGGCTGGAAGTTTACCGGAAATACATTGGTTAAGTCAGTTTTACCATAAATATATTTTTGAGAGAGATAATGAGATGTTACATGAGTATGCATAGTTACGGTAATTGAAAATTTGGAAATAGTCTGTTCTTGTTGAAACAGTGCAAGAAATAGAAAGCTAATACGCACTGAGGTGCTCCCCAATACGCATTACTTGTGCATTGAGTCTTCAGTTCTTGCGCTGTTTGAAGAAAAAGGATTATTTCTAGTCTTTTCAATCAACTACGCATATTCATGCAACATCTCATTATCTCTCTCAAAAATACATTTTGGCCTGAGCCATAGTTGCCTAAAGGCCTTAAAATAAATTCAAATTAAAAAAAAATAAAATTGAAAAATACATTTATGGTAAAATTGACTTCACCAATGTATTTCTGGTAAAATTCTAGCCAAGATTCATACGTTATGACCCCCTTTCCATTTAAAAATTCGAGTTAGGTTCAAGATGGCCGACTTCAAGATGGCGGCAATGACAAACGCTCTAAAAGATTGACCCAGTATCTATTCATGTATATTTATTTTCCATTATTTCAATCATTTTAGAAATAAACGTGTTTTCCGACTTATATCAAACTATAAGTATATGATCTTATGAATCAAACATTTGGCCACTGCACCCAGCCTTTATTGAAGAAAGCACTTTTAATCATGCTTTCTGGTGATTTCCTAATGTACCCTACTTCTCTAGCAAATTTCGTCGAAAAAGGAGTTTGAAGCATCGATAGATTTACTTGTTAGAAACAAAATTCTTTACTTTGCTGTTCCTCTGTTTCAACCATCGAAATTGGGGTGCGAAGATCGAACGATATATACAGATTATACACGTGTCTTAGCGCTATGAGCACCACTCAAGAAGTTAGTTGTGTAGGTATTGATGGGTATATAAAAAAACGCTACGTTGAATTACTTATGTTAGGTTTGTGTGGTTATCAAATATTTTTGGGTAGTATATAAGGACCAGCTCAACGACATGTAAAAGCAACAGTGTCGAATACCCAATTCCAATTTACCAATAAGAGCTCGTGGTGACGATACTTAAAATGTGTCCAGATGCGATAACAACAAATGAAAGTATATAGTAGAAATATTAGCTTACCATATCTTTTACAGAGTAATTAAGGACAATTATTTAACGGTAGGAAAGATCCTTAAACAATTGATTATGAGGTTATTCTTCTTAAGTTTCAGCTCTATTCCTATTTGATCCGTAAATATCACTACCTGCGAGTACCAACAAATATCACGAAGTAAGGCGTAAGGCATTGCTATTAAATACTAACATTTATTGAATACATTAAATATTCCATAGAGACTGTGCAATGCAGCATCGAATACCTACACTAATGCAACTTTCATAAAGCAAGTAAGGTATATTAAATATGTATATTTAGATGTGCAAATTTGTGCAAACTGAATACTTTAAATACTGAATAGATCGTGCAATACAATATTAGTATTGCACCTGGTTCCAAGAATGGGCCACGTACACTAGCTTGCATTCCTATTCGAAAACCACATTTTGAATCAGACTTTTACTTCTCACGTGAAACAGAAACGAAAATACTATAGTCTTTTTACGTATTCTTAGAGAGCAAGAACCGAACTTTTAGAGCAAGAACATAATAATTTTAGATACAAATTTAAATAATTGCAAAGGATTCGATGCAAGAACCAGGCAACTCTGTTTTTATAAAATTTTCAAGAGAGACAAAGAACAGTTTTCTATACCATTAAAACAGATAATATAAAGTAAGTGTTTTGTAGATATATTAACAACTATCTCCTTTATACTTTGACAAGAAAGGATAATTTAGATTATATATTTTGATGCTATAAAAAGCTGTTCATTATCTCTCCTGAAAATTTTGTATAAATGGAGCTAACTGGTTCTTGCATAAAACACTTCAATTACTCAACAATTTACACTCACCTTGAAATAATAAGCCATGCTTTGCGCAGTCGTCACGTTTTTCAATGGCTTGTCAAAAGGCGCCAATCGGCTCTAGGATCGCAATACCGTTCAAGGAGCATATGGCATCTAGTGTTTTAAAACCAAACAACTAATACAAAAAGAGTCAAGTGGCCCACCTTTGGTACGTGGACTACCATTGGCTCAGATACCTCATATGAAAAAGTGAAAATTAGAAATTGTCTAGTTTTTAATTTCATCTTCATATACTTTTTTAATTTTTTATTATTTTGTATACTTTTTGTGAAGTGTCTCAAATTTCCACTGATGTTCATTGTCTTTAAGCTTTCAAACGTAGTTTGCAATTTGGTTTTAACTTAAAAAGCAATTTCATATTTTATTTGTAAAAGTTAGACAGAATTTTACTACTCTTTATTTGTGAGATGAAAATTTAAAATTTAGTTTGCATTAACTTGAGCTCACTGCAATAATCTTTTTAAGGGGTGAAATATCATCCATAAAATATGAAGATGTCTACACGCGCTCACAAGGAAATCTGAAACAAAATTAAGGAAACAGTGAAAATTACTTCACTACTTGGAATATTTCTTTAAAAAAATGTCTTGTTACGTGGTAACAGACAACAAAGAGACGTGTAGTTTTTTTTAAGAGTGTCAGAAACTTCCAGGAAAGTAAAGTTTAATTGTGCGTCTCTTTGGGCAATCCCAAAGAAAACAACAGCTCACATATTGAGAGAAAGTAAATCTCTTGAGAGACGTTTATGTCTCTTCTGCAAACTGAGTTGGAATCTTCAATTTCATTTCGTTACAAGGTTTGAGTCGTTCCCTTTCCTTTTCTTTCTCTTTCCCACCATTTCTTCAACTATATATCACTCCCGCTTCACATCTCAAAAGTCCCTTTCCTCTTACATCAAGTAAGGTTATCACATCCTTCAGGGCGAAAGAAAACGTAATAAAGAAATACTTTCTTTCTTTTCTCAACATAAATTAAACAACCCTTCAAAGATAAAAAGAAGTATACAAAAATGATTTCCATTTCTTCCTTTCCTATTTTCAATTGTTTTTGTTGAGATTTTGAATGCCTTAGAACCCACAAACAGCGATCGTACAGGAAATCCAATATCCAATATTTTCTTTAAAGTTTATATCGGAATATTACATACGTATATAATAAATAGAATTTTACAAAAAAAAATAAAAAATGTTTCGAGCAGGCTATTCATCACATAATTAAAATCGAATAATTAAGAAAGAGTGCGCACTGAAAATTGTAGCACAATAACAAGGTAATATAAGAGTGTCTCTGAAATAATGGCGCAAACATGAAAACAAGAAAAAAGTTCCTTTGAAGAAATTGAAAATTATGCATAGTTTTGGAAATATAGGCACTCAAAGTCATGAAGGCATTGCCACAAATGACGTCATAGCTTGACAAATAATAACATAAGGCTTACCAAATTACAAGAATTTCATTATCAAGGGATTAAATGATTTAATAGCGCAAGCATAGAAATCCCTCTAAGCTGATTTCGCAGATCAGTAACGTAACTCAAATAAATTGAGTACTACTTCGTGTGTGATTTACTGACACCGCTAATGATGAGATTGCCAATTATTTCGCAAGCCACTTTCAATCCGTATATCAAAAATCACATGTAAAATATGAAATAAAAGATATATACAACAAATGCGATTCAATAGATTCATTCGAACTATTGAATGTAATATTAAGGGAAATAGAGGATGTAATAAAGAAATTGAAAGCAAAATAAAAATCAATCGGACCAGAACACATACCTCCCTATGTCGTGAAAGACTGCGGATAAATTCTTAAACTTCTCCGGCAGTTATTTTTAGCTTATCAATTAAAACGGAAACATTTCCGGATAAATGGAAGGAAGCTGTTGTTTGTCCAATTCCAAAATGGAATTCTAAAAATAAAGTAAGTAACTGTAGACCTATCTCAATACTATCTGCCTTTGCTAAAGTGTTCAAAAGTCTTATTTACAATAGAATAATTAATCATATTCGAAGTGCAATATCACCATTTCAGCATGGTTTTCTGACTAAAAGGTCAACAGATTCAAATCTGGCTGTAATTACTGACTACATAGTGTGAGGTTTAGACAAAAGTGCACAAGTTGATGTTATCTACACTGACCTGGCAAAAACATTTGATACTGTAGATCCTGGTTCGGCAACCAGTCGATCGCGATCGATCGGTCGATCTCGGAGGTGTATGTGGTCGATCGTGAAACACTTAATGCGAAACGAACAACAAATGCTGTATTTTTGGTGTTATTTGAAAATGAGATGCAATTACTCTTCCTTGAACACGTACTATCAGCAAGAAAAAATTAAAATAATTTATTGTAATCACTGGGACGATAAATTTAGGCCCCTGGTAACATTGATTGTGGTAATTAAGAGTTGAACGTTGCAGGTAGCGAAGGCGGTGAGAAGTTATCGGTTGTTTTTATTGTGGGGTGTAAAACAATGACGTGTTTTCATATATATGGTTGTCTACTCTTCAAGGAAGACTCCTCAAAATACTCATAGAAGAGCTGGAAAACTACTTTTTCATACAGAAATACGTTGGCTCAGCAAAGGACGAGTTCTTCGTCGCTTCAATGAACTTTTACTTGCTACAGTTTTGTTCTTAAGAGTGACTATTTAGTTCTGGAAGACCCTGAATGGATGCGTGATTTTGGATTTTTGACGGACATGACTAAGAAACTTAATGAGCTAAATAGTCAACTTCAGGGTAGAGATAAAGATACTTTGCACAGATATTAACTCGTTTTCTGAAAAACTTGAACTTTGGGAGAGATGGGGTGAACTGAAACATTTAACTGTTTGAAAGAACAAGTAGAAAAGGGAGGTAACTCACAACTGAATATTGTGAACAGCCACGTGGTAAAATTCCTAAATTGATTGAAGGATTCCAGTCGCGATTCTCTGACTTAAAGAAAAGAAGAAGTCAGCAGCTCAGTTTGTTTCACATACATGCCATTTGATATTGATATTTTGTCAAGCAACTTAGGAGACGTAGTTTACGAAGACAGCACTGTTGCAGAACTTGTAATCATTTGTAAAGAATGATCTACAATTGAAAAGTGTCTATGAAGCAAATAGTGAAAGTTTTGGTCTTTCGTGGATAAGGACAAATACCTCATGTTAGTTAATGGCACTGAAGTCTTTGTTTGGTTCTACACGAAAAAACAAATATAAAGATTTTTGTATTCGGCTTGGTGTCACAAGTTATTCGCCAGACATTAGAAAGCTTGTTGAAGACAGTGAAAACCAAACAACACACTAATGATATTTTGCTAACCCCTACTTTGTTCTTGGTCCTTCGTTTGGTTTATATTGTGTGTTTTGTGTTAGATCAGGTTTATCGATATGAAGTACATTGAAAAGATAGAAATGAACAGTTTGTGAGATGAACATATAGAATTCCGAAACAGACTTGAAATTCACAATATTCGAAATAACTATTTGGAAAACATGGTGACCAAATATTTCAGTTTTGACTAGTGTTACCTCTTGTTTCTCTTATGAAAAATATTAGAAAGCGTTAATAATAATAATAATATTCAATAGCACAAAATCTTATAAGTATTAAAATTTTGTGTGTCTATGATATATGTATGTTTGTGTGTGTGTGAATGTTCGTGTCAATACATTATCCCTTCATGAATGATACTTTGGTAGCTCAAAATGGATATGTTGGACGTAGATCTTTTGAAGTTTCAATTTTGTGAAAGTAGCTCCCAGCCGACCACTGCTGTAGATTATGATGTCATGCTACGTAACTCAGCTACTTTAATTTTACAGAACCTTCATTAACCTTCATTACTTCGTATTTAAGAAATCGTAAACAGTCAGTTCTCTAGAAAGAATTTATTTACAGGCAATACGAAGTTCGATCAGGTATTCCGCAAGGATCAAATCTAGAGCCTCTTCTATTTCTAATGTTCATTAATGACTTATCACATTTTATTATAAACTCTAAAAAGTTTCTATTTGCTGATGACCTAAAATATATTTGGAAATAATCTTATTATAAATGTTAGTTAATACAAAACTGTATCCTTCACTAAGCTTAAAATAATTATACGTACACATATACAATAAACGGGGTTCAAATAAACAATATTAATTCAGTAAAAGATCTAGATGTAATCTTTGATGCACATTTAACACGCATATTCTGATTATTAAAAAGGAAGCATATAGAAACTTAGGTTTAATCATCAGATTAGGAAAATATTTTATTAATCCACAGGTTCTCAAGTTACTGTATTTTAATTATGTGAGATCTAAATTGGCATGTGGATCTATACTATGAAATCCACAATGCAGTAAATATTCTAGGAAAATTGAAATCATTCAATCAAAATTTTTGAAATTCTTAGCGTACAAACTAACTGGTTTTTATCCAAAATTTGATTCGTTGTCGCTACTGGCAGGAAACTTTGATCTTCTCACCTTGGAGAAAAGGAGAACGATTAACGATATTATATTTGTTTCGAAAATATTTAGTAATGAAGTTGATTGTATAGACTTAACCGCAGC
The DNA here is from genome assembly GCA_022664845.1 of Lepisma saccharinum. Lineage (NCBI taxonomy): Eukaryota > Metazoa > Arthropoda > Insecta > Zygentoma > Lepismatidae > Lepisma > Lepisma saccharinum. The sequence goes on along the minus strand of JAGDQP010036704.1, from coordinate 2,471 downwards.
TATTAGTATAAAAGTTCCCTCACTGAGAACTCGTATGCAGAACAATATTTTTTTCTTCTGTCACAAGGCCAGAATAAATTCTATGTTAAAGTCTCGTATATGGAAATCTTGTACTACCTATAATAAGTACTTACAAGCAGATAACGAGATAGATATCAACAATATGACAAAAACACGTATACGTTCTAGGCTGATTCAATGTGAGACAATAAGTATTTGAATTTCTATCTTATGAAAATTGTATTAAAGTCCTTGGGTTTATATATTATTTATTCTATTTCGTGGAGACTGTATTAATGTCTTTGTTTTGTTTTATGCGATTGCGTTTATAATATTTTTTATTCCATTTTGTGGAAACTATAATAATGTCTTTCCTTTTTTTATCTATGTGATTGGGTTTATATTTTTTTACTCTACCTTGTGGAAACTGAATAACGTCTTTGTTTTGTTCTATGTGATTGTGTTTATATTTTTTTATGTATCTAATTTCTATTATTTCTTTATGCAATGGAAGACTGTAGATAGGTATTAGCCTGTTGTTTTCCGAATAAATAAATAAATGAATAAATCATCAGAGCTACGGCCGCTATATAAGTAGAATACAAGCTATAAGCGTCAATTTCACGGTTACATCTTACAGGAACAAAGTTAAGGTAGAACTAACTTCACCAATGAATTTCTAGGAATATTCCAGTACAAATTGATATATCACATGCCCCACTTACTATTTAAAAGTTTCGAAGAAAATTCAAGATGATCACTTTTAATATGGCAGTCATAGAAGTTGTACCCTCTCGCAGGTAGCGCATACTATCTCGTATCCACCCACAGAAACTCAATTTCGATATCTTTTCTTCTTTGTACAAGAAAACTCCTTTTCTTCTCCTTGTATTTGATGTACTTGCGATTTATGGTTAATATTTTTTGGATCACCTTGTCGTTATTTGTTGACCCTTGCAGCTATAATTTTGGATGTGTAGGCTCTTCTAGGAACTGTACATGTACATCAAGTTTTATCAAAATCGAGCTCTCTTTCATGATGAGTGTTCCTTGACAGTCGGTAGAGTGTTGGTTTAGTAATCGGAAGGTTCTGCAAACGATCCCAGCGGTCGCCCATCGTGCCTGAATTTTTCCAAAGTTTTCTTCAGTCACACTAGGCAACTGCAGGGATGGTAGCTACTAATTTGGCTTTGGCTAGTACCTCCCAACATCCTTTCCTCCACCCAATCGCAGCCTGGGCGTGACTGAGTTGCCTATAGGTCATAAATAAATTCAAATTCAAGTGTAAAAAATCGAATTCTAGTTGGTAAAACTGTTCACAAAAATTATGATATTTTTATACGGAAAAACTAAGAATAAACATGAGAAAATCGCTTACATGTAAATTTTTGCAATTTACAATGCCGTAACTAATTTTGTGAATAACTTTATATTTATATAAGGAAGTTCAACTTTCAATGATTTTTGTATCGCTTCTGTTCCGTTTAACAAATAAATACGTCATTACTTGTCGATATATGACGTTATTTGTAACGATGCCCGCGTAAATTTGAGCACCAGTAGCTCTGAAAGTACGCATAGTTTTAAATTTCTTCAAATGATTTTTTTTTCTTTGATGTAAATAATCAACTCCAGAAGTTTGCATCATTATTTCAGGCACACCCTGTATACATGATGATGAAATTGTAAGGAGAAGAGAAGAATAAAATTAAGGTGGTAATTAAAAATACACTTTAAAATGCCAACCCAAGAGCAATGAAATCGGTCAATTCCGGAAAGAACACTTTAAATGACTAGTTAGGATAAGGGAAGGACCTTCTCATTTTAATATATCTGTACCTCGCGGGTAAATTACATTATGGGTCAGTTCTACAATCGACCGCTAAACTTCTAGTCAGCGCTAAGTTGAGGCCAAGTCTGATTTTGGCCAATGAGAGTACAAGAAATGAGAGTTGGCCTCAACTTAAGGTCGCTTTAGACGGTACAATTTCTCGTACGATCTCTCGTATAAAAGAATGTACACAATCCATAGTACGAGATAATTAAAATATTGATAACAATTAATCTTGACGCAACAAAAATTCAGTTAATTGTAATGTCAAATTCTTCTACCAAGAGAATCTAACTTCTACTAGGTTTCAGTGGTAACGAAATCGTCGTAGTTTTACTTCTGTACTTCGATAAAGATATTTCAGTGCGGACACAAAAAACGTTGAAAATTTTGCTGTCTTCGGTGATAAGTTCGGAGTCATATGTGTTTTGTTTTTACAATATTCCTGAGTTAACAAGATATGTGACATTACACAGCACTTCAAAAGTATATAAATCGCGATATATTAACTCCTATTTATACATATGGGGCAATTAGTAACACTGCGGTTTAACTACTTCTATCACAGAGCACTGGAAACGCCTCAAAATGCTACGTTTTACGTTCCTATAAGCATGAAATACTTGCAAAATACAAAAAT